>ML335312.1:0-20111 GCA_005239505.1 Nicotiana paniculata | reverse complement strand
TGGAATTATACTTACATATTTTTAAAATGTTGCTACAAATATAGATTTTCAATAACTGAAGTTTCTAATGTGTATTGTACTGATAGAAACCGTATGTTAACACCTGACCTCCTTTGTTCAATTTTTACATAAATTTTATATAGCTACTGTTGAGTTTTCTGGAGCATACTACCCTACTGTTACAATGATTTTAGTACATATAGCTGAAATTGCTTTTCTACTCTTTGAATTTAAGAAGAAAGAAAAATATACGGCTGCTGTTGAAGAATGCAAGACAAATTCAAAAAATATTTCTTTCCAATTCCTCAGATTTACTTAATTGGACATGTTTTAAATCCTTANATGATGATGAAATAGTTGATAGTTTTAATATTTTTTTTACATTTGCTACAACTCAAACCAGTAGCAGGAACATTTATGAACTTCAATTCTATTTGCAAAAGCAAAAGGAGATTCACACAAAGGAATTTTCAGCATTGGGATGGTGGCGTGAGAATGAAAAACAATTTTCTGTTCTTTCCGCTATGCCTCGGGACATACTGAATGTGCCAATTTCAACTGTTGCATCAGAGAGTGCATTTAGTCAAGCAAGACAACAACTAGGAGACACCTGTCACTCATTGGGAAGAAATGCTTTGGAAGTTTTAGTATGTTTCAAAGATTGGATTAGATCGGAACGAAGAAATCAAGGACGTGAAGATGTTGATAGCCATGAAGACGAGGAACTTGGAGATATATTAACACATGGTAACCCATATGAATTTAACACTTCAGAAGAAGGACAATCAGAATCAGTTCATATTGATTATGAAAAACTTACAAGAGCAATGCAAAACCTTTGAATTTACTACTTGTCAAATGTAAACCTTTTAATTTGTAACTTGTAAGTTATAATTTAGAAATGATTTTTGAAATTTGAAATACATGTTGCACTTGCAATTTATTATTGCAATTTTTTCCATATTCATTGTTTTTTTTATATATTTTACTATATATTAATATAAATTACAATAGTTGTACAAAATTTAAAATAAAAAAAAAAACACTGTAAACCGACCCGACTCGGCCCCTTAAACCCCTAACCCATACAGTTTAGTTTTTACCTGGATTAACCCGAACCCGTTAAACCCATTAAGAATAACCCGTAACCGGCCTGGTACCTCTACCCGTCCGATTTAATAAAATCCCAATCTAGCCCAGCCCGGCCCATCCGTTAGACACCTTTACTTTCTATCAGTGTACACTATGACATTTTAAATTTTGTGCTTGACATGTACATAAAAAGATTCTGTGTTTGACATGTATATAACAATATGAACAAAAAGTTGATGCTTGAATGTTTTAGTAATAAGACAATTAGTAAAAGGATTTATAGCTGTGATTTAATTGACTTATAAGTTTAATTTTATGCGCATATACATGTTTTTTTTTATCTCTTCAATCTTGACAAACTTATATAAAAAGAAAAAATATATATTTAGTATAATAATGTTATCATGACAGAGTAAAACTAGAGTATATGAGACTAATTGCATGGTAAAATATCGTAGAAATGACACCAGGTAGTTACTTTAAAGGACTGCTATTTAAAAATTAATTAATGCGTCTTGAATTTCAAATTTTCAGTTCAAATCTTCGTGACAAAAATATCTTGAATTGTTTTGAAGTTAAGATTTTTAATTTAAAATTTTAAAACAAAAATAAGTATTGGGTAATCTTTAAATATTACTGAAAATGGCTATATGTTCACTTGCCCAACCAAGCTCCGGCGTTCCATCTATGTCCTTGTCACAGGCTCAGGACTACTCCTTAATGAAATCTTCGGGGTTGTATATGTACCAAATTGGTGTTGGCCACATCCACATCCCGTGTTTGTCATTATTTTTGCATCACAAGAACTTTGTACATCTACCATCCAAGTAGTCAATAACATACCCAGTAATATTATCCCATACCATGGGGTATACGTAGATCCCTACCTTATAAGAATAGAGATGTTATTTTCAATAGACCCTCAACGAAGATAGAGAGGTTATTTTCAATAGACCCTCGGCTTAGGGCATCGCAAGAACTTTGTACATTACTATCAAAGTCAACAACAACGTACATCTACTATCCAAGTCATAGAAACCAATATCATGAACACCAACCTCGGGCTCGTCGATATTATCATCCGTAAAATAAATGCGGTTCATAAGGAGGAAGATCAATAGATGTTATTGAAATTGATGTGTTTAGTCCCAAAAAGATCACATTTTCACCTATATTTTCTACTTTACACCAACTTCTACTGCTTAATTCAAACATATATAACTTGAAGCAGCTTGTTTGATCGATAACGACGATTGTCACCAGTTGCAAGTCCTCTCAACCTGGAGCAGCCCAATAGAAGTATAGACCAAGTAGGACTTTCCTAAATAAGATCCTTCTTTTGGTGGTTCTATAGTCAAAATTGGTATGCCCTTTCTGTGACTAATCGAGGTTGGATCATGATAGACCACGGTTTGACCTCGTATTATATCGAGCCAAGTTAGATTGTTGGACGCTTAATTCGAGGATCGATCAAGGACAATGATCAATCAAGATCGAGACCGAGCGAAACATCCGAGATCGAGCAAGAATCACGGCGGGAATCTCGACACGTATCAATTCAACGCCGGTTAATCAGCCAATCATGGAATTTCTTACTGTATTTAGAATTGTACCATAAGTAGAACTCCTCTACTATATAAAGGGGTTCTAATCATTTTGTAATCATTACATTTACGCAGTACAAAGCAATATACTATATTTTTTCTCTTAAGCTTTCAATATTCTGTTGCTCGGTTCATATTTTTCGGTAGCATACTCGTTTGGTTCGAGGGCGGCCTAGCTCGAGAGCCAAAGTTGCATTTCTAATTTGGTTTTCTTTATTTTTATTTACAGTCAATCTCTAATATCAATTTAAACATTTTCTCAGTTTGTGCCAAGTGAAATCGCATATTCTTACAATCACTTATAAATTTAATTGTTATCCATTTTTAAGGGTAAACAAGGACAAAGAAGGATCTTCTAAACAAGTTAAGTAAACTCCACCCATTTTTAAGTTAAATACATGGATTTTAGGTAGATTAAACACGAAAAGTTTGTGAAACTAGTGCGATTTTGTGAAGAACCTAGGGTTTAAGTAAATTTGGGATTTGGTCACGAAATTGGTGGTGAAAATTGGAATAAATTATTTATTTGAGTTTGAGAGGTCATGGGTAACTTTATATTCAAAAAATTTTGAAATCTGGGCACGTAAGTCCCGGGGTGAATTTCATGAATCTTCCAAATTGGGTTGGGTAACTAAAATCATAGAAAAATGAACTTTCGAGTATATATTTACTAGTTTATACAACTTTTGATTAGTTTCGGAGCCTCGACGTCGTTTGAGGAGTTCTAGTGAGGGTTGAGAGCCGGATTAAGGACTTGGAATTGAGGTAAGTATCTTGCCTAACCTTGTAAGAGGGAACTTGTCCCCTTAGTCGTATTATTATTGTGTGCTATTTATGTGGGGAGCTACTTACGCACGAGGTGACGAGAGTCCTTACGTAGTTATATCTCATGATATGTCCAGATTGATTTAGATTCACACTATGCCTGTAATTGTACTATTCATGCCTATTATATGTATTAACTGTCTTGATTAGGACTGAGACTTAGGGTTTAATGTGGAGATATCGACCTGATAATGTTGGAAAAAACTTAATAAACTGTACATCTATGTCTTCTCGTCTCGCAAGTGCTTCCGCGAGCGAGGTAAATCTCTTTACTCTTTTGGGATCGGGTTGTTTGCCTTGGCATGATAGCGACATTATTCTTATGGGATCAGGCTATTCGCCTCGATAGTATGATAACACTATTATTATGGGATCGGGTCTTTCGCCTCGGCAGTATGATAACACTATTCTTATGGGATCAGTCCATTCATCTCAGCAGTACTGAGTACCACTATTCCTATGGGATCGGATCATTCCCCTCAGAGGTTTCATGCTTAATAACCGAAACGGGTTCTGGCTTGGATATAATTGAGTTAGCGTCTTCACAGCCGGTTATGATATGTTGGTGATTTGATATAGACTCCTGAGTGGATTTACTGTAGTTGCTCTTATTTGATTCATTGATACTTGTTGTACACTTACAATGTCTACTTTATGTATTTATATTATTATTATTTGACCTCTAGTAAGTGTCAAGTCGACCCCTCGTCACTACTTCTTCGAGGTTAGACTAGATACTTACTAGGTATGTATTATTTTTTGTACACACGCTACACTTCTGCATTGATGCGCAGGTACTGAGACAAGTACTACCAATGGTCACGCGGGCACGTAGTCGACCATCCACAGAGACTCAGTGGTGAGCCGTTTGCCTTGCTACGATCGGCAGCACCGAAGTCTCCCTATACCTTATTTACTAATTCTATCTATCACTTTCAGACAATAGTTTTTATAGTTTGTATATTCTCTAGGTTGCTCATGTACTTGTGATGCCGCATTTTTGGGGCTTGTTGCATTATGTACTGTTGTACTCATCATTTTTATCACCATAGCGGATGTTCTTATTATGCTGGTATTTTGTTTAAAAAGAGTTGTTCGATTGCATGAAGTCTTGCTTAATTCGTTATTATAAAGGAAAACTTATGTTTTAAAATGTTAAAAAGGGGTAAATAAATCGTAGTTTCACTTGTGGGCTTTCCTAACGGCAGCGTTAGGTTCCATCGTGACCTACTATGGATTTTGGGTCGTGACATTTAACTTCCCGCATGGAACCTCTTTTCAGAAATTTGGATACCTCGTCCTTGATGAATGCGTGTTGATCTCGGATTGTGGCCTTCTCTTCTGCTTAACCAGATGGAACTTCGGATCCAAGCTCAATTTGTGAGTGGTTACCTCCGATGGGATCCCTGTCATGTCTAGATGGGACCAGGCAAAACAATCGGCGTTAGATTTAAGAAATCAGTATACCTTTTAATCCGGCAGATGCTCGATCAATATAACTTGTTCCAACTCCTCAATTGTCGATTTCGTGGCGTTAGTGTCATAGAGTGCTATGAATGATTTCGGGATGTCGTAATCATCCTCATCATCTGCTTCGTGCTCCTTCTATTTTTTCAGCTCAGCTGAGGCCGATATCATTGATTGCTAGTTAGTTTCTTCTCTTTTGGTCGGTTCCCCGCTTTTTATGTTGAAAATGCGGGCACCGGGATTACTTCATCAACAACGAACAATTCACTTGCGACCTGCTATTCTCCGTAGACCATTTTGAGCCCTCCCGGAGTGGGAAATGCAACGCCTGGTGTAAGGTCGAAGGCACCGCTCTCATGTTGTGAACCCACGGCCTACGAACAAGGCTTTATACCTCCTATCCCATTCGATCACGTAGAACTTTGTTTCTTGGGTGGTTCCCACAGTGTTTACTGGTAAAGTTATCTCACCTTTCGTGGTCTCGCATGCCATGTTGAATCCATTCAATACCCAAACTGCCGTTACGATTTGATCATGTAACCCTAGCTGCTCAACGACCCTCGATTTGATGATATTAGTCTAGATACCTAGATCAATCAACACATGTTTAACCCGAGATTTATTGTTAAGTACAGATATTACCAGTGTATCGGTGTGAGTTTGTACGATTCCCTTGGCATCTTCGTCATTAAACGAGATATCTCCTTCCGAGACGTAATTCGGGTGCGATTTTCTCTCGTGATAGAAGATTTGGTGCATTTTATCATAAGCCTTTGGGGGACATTAACTCCCCCAATGATTATGTTGATTACGTTCTGAGGCTCCTCTTGTTCGACCTGTTTGTTGGCATCCCTATTTCTGAAGTGGTTTTTGGCTCGCTCGCTTAGGAATTCTCAAAGGTGCCCATTGTTGAATAATTGAGCAACTTCTTCTCTTAATTGTAGTCAATCTTCGGTCATACGATCGTGAGTACTGTGGTACTTACAAATCAAATTAGGATCTCTATGGGTAGGATCAGACTGCATTGGCCGGGGCCACTTAATTTCTTTGATGCACCCTATGGCTGACATTATGCTTGTAGCGTCCTCGTGGTGCCAGGTATTTTATGACTTTGATTGATGATTACTCAAGAATGATGTGGGTGTATTTTCTGAAAATAAAAGATGAGGCATTTCCGATATTTGTTAAATGGAAGACAATGGTTGAGAGACAGATGAAAATAAAAGTTAAGCGTCTTCTAACTGACAATGGTTGGAATTTTGTAATTCTAAGTTCGATAATTTCTGCAGCAGAGAGGGCATAGTGAGACACCGCACTTGTGTCGGAACACCACAACAAAATGGTATTGCAGAATGTATGAACAAAACGCTTTGTGATAGGGCATGGAGCATGCTTTCACATTCATGTGTTAGCAAGGATTTTTGGGCTGAAGCAATCAATACAACTTGTTATTTGGCCAACAGATCTCCATCCACAACTGTAACGATCCGGTCCGTCGTTACGTAGAACCTGCATTATAATTACTATTCTTGACTTGTCGTAGGTTGGTTATACTGTTATTGATGTGTTAGAGTTGGTAGGCTTGAAATCGGAATGGTTGTAGTGAGAGTTTAGCCCACTTAGTCTTTAAAAATAACCTTAAAGTTGGAAAAGTCAACTAAGAGTTGATGTATTGGCAAACAACCTCGGAATGCGGATTTTATTGATCGAATAGATTCGTTAGGTTATTTGGGACTTAGGAGTGTGTTCATAATAATTTTGGGATGTCCGGTGTAGAATTATGCTTGAATTGGCGAAAACTAGTTTTTGGCGATTTCCGGACGGCGGTGGAAAATAGGCTATCGGGGTCAGAATAGAATTCCGACAGTTGGAGCAGGTTCGTCATGTCATTTTGGATGTGTATGCAAAATTTCAGGCCAATCGGAGTTGTTTTGAATAGTTTCGGCATCGTTGGAGGATTTTAGAAATTCCAAAGTTCTTAGGCTTGAATCCGATGTAAATTTGGTGTTTTGATGTTAGTTTTGGTGTTTTGAGAGTGCAACTAAGTTTGAATGATGTTATGGGATGTGTTGATAACTTTGGTTGGGGTCCCGAGGGGCTCGGGATTGGTTTCGGTTAGTTAACGGACATTTTTGGACTTAGGTAAATTGCTGGTTTTCTGGTTTTTGTGCAGCAGGTTTTCCTTCACTACGATCGCGTAGGGTGAGTCGCGATCGCGTAGTGAAATTTTTGAGGGGAAGAATTTTAATCTCGATCGCATAGGTGTGTTCGCGATCGCACAGGTTGAGCAGTGTGATCGCGTGGGGCATGTTGCGATCGCGTAGGGATAGAGGGGTGCGCGTGGGGGCTGGTCAATGTGCTTCGCGATCGCGTGTGATGGGATGAGATCGCGTGGGTTTGAGTTGCTGTGAATCAAAATCGCGTGGCTTTTTCCGCGATAGCGGTGAAGAAATCACTAGGCATATTAAATAAACCCTTTCGCGACTTAAATCTTATTTTACACCATTGTTGTACGGAAAAGAGCTTTGGGGACGAATTTTGAAGAGGCAAATCCTTGTTCTTCATAGAGGTAAGTGTTTTGATTATTAAAACTCATTTATGGATGATTATAGAGCATAATATCAGTGTTAAAATCACAAAAATCAGTAGAAAAAGGTGGGTTTAGGGCTTGAGATTTTGAGACCTTTAGGGATTGATTTGAGGGGTCAAACGAACTCCTATTTTAGTGTTCTTTATATGTACGGACTCGTGGGATGATGAAAAACAGTTTGGTATAAAAATTTCTGCATTTCGGAACGTGGGCCCGGGGGTCGTGTTTTGACCAAATTCGGGTTTTTGAGCTAAATTGATATTTTTCGATTGGAATTCACTCCTTAAGCATAATTTGATGATAAAAATCTGAACTTGGTAGATTTGGAGCACTCAGAGGCCGGATTTAGAAGCAAAGGCACTGCGGAATAGTATTTTAGCCGGTTTTGAGGTAAGTAACGTTTCCAAACTTGGTTCTGAGGGTTCGAAACTCCGATCTAAATGATTTATGACTATTGTTGAGGTGAAGCACATGCCAAGTGGCGGGCGTGAGGGCGTGCACTGGGTATTTTTGGCCTGACTTATCCCATGGCCCCGCTTAGTGATTATTCCATGATGATATATGTGCATCTATTAATGTGGTAATTTATGAACATGTTAGAAATCATGTTAAGTATAAATGCTAGGCTTAAATCTAGGCTTCACGCCGGAAATGCTGAGACCCGAGTGGTCATATATTGCTTTCTCATGTTGTGATTATTTGATGTCATATACTNAGACTGAAGAGTAATGACTGAGTGAGGCCGAGAGCCTGTTATTGAGACAGTTATGAGAATGGACTGCACACTGCAGCGATATTTAAATCATGCCTTCGTTGGCTTGATATGGCGCTTGGGCCACTAGGGCCCCTCCGGAGTCTTTACACCCCAGTGAGCGCATTGATGATGAGGGATGGATCTTTCCTGGGCATGTATCTTGTCCGAAGCTATGGTTATGTGAGGGATGGATCTTCCCTAGGCATGGATCTTGTCCGAAGCTGATGTTATGAGAGGGATGGATCTTCCCTGGATATGGAAATTGTCCGAGTGTTGTATTCCGGAGATGGATCTTCTCCGCGGGGGCTAGACTGGCCTTTTTCCTCAGTACATAGTGACTATGGACACCGATGTTTATGCATATTCTGGGATGGAACTTCCCTGGGCCCGAGAGCCATATATAATACTGAGTGGACTACTGTGGGAGAGCTGTGAGCACTATGTGCATATCCATACTGGTTTCATACATATATTTTATGATGGCATGTAGATTATACTGGCATACTTGGCATATTCTCATCCTGATAAACTGTTCGCATGTCTAAATTCTGCATAATATTTATTGTAACATAATTGAGGTTTTGTCCGTCACTACTTCTCAGCCCATAGTTTGGGTTCATTACTTCTGAGTTGTTCTACTCACGTTACCCCCTGCACCTTGTGTGCAGATCCAGGTACATCGGGACCCGATAGCGGCTATTGAGCAGCGGTCAGCGTTTCTATTGGAGTTGTCGAGGTAGCAGCTGGCGAGGGCGACCTCGTCTTCTCTTTCTTATTCTACCTGTTGTTCTTTATTTTGAGACAATGTTGTCCATTTCTCCTTTTCTTTGCTTTATGTTTTAGTAGCTCATGAGTGAGTGACACCGAATCCGGGGTTGGAGGTTTAAATTTAGTTTTTCACACATTGTTTTAAACTTCAGATTCTTAGTATTATTAATAAATTCATTTAAAAATTGCATTTTTATTGTAAATTGAATTTAGCTTAGTTTAAAGGGTAGGCTTGCCTGGTTCCACGACAAGTGCCATCACGACTCCGAAATTGGGTCGTGACAAGATGGTATCAGAGCGCTAGGTTAAATAGGTCTCACCAGTCATGAGCAGGTTTAGTAGAGTCTTGCGGATCGATACGGAGACGTCTGTACTTATCTTCGAGAGGCTACAGAACCCTTAGGAAAGTCCCACATCTTTGAATTCTATCATGCGACTCTGTTGAATTCTCGAACTAAACTTCTGTTGTTTTCATTCTCTCACAGATGGTGAGGACTCGTGCTACCGATCGTGGTAATCAGACACCAGCAGGACCAGCTGGAGGTCGAGGTCGTGGCAGAGGGAGGGGTGCAGCCCTCTTAGCAGCTGGGGCAGTACCTGTGGACCCTCCCACTACTCATGATCAGGTCCCCGGAGTTGAGGTCCCAGCGGGAGAGGCTCAGGCACCAACAGTGCCCATTGTGATTCCAGGTCTTCAGGAGACCCTAGCCCAGATTTTGACGGTATGCACCAGCCTGGCACAGGCCGTCGCCGTGTCTACTGCTGCCACTTCTCAGGCCGGGGGAGGAACTCACACTCCAGCTTCCCGGACACCTGAGCAAGTTAACCAGGGGCTTCAGACACCTGGGACAGTTCCAGTTCAGCCGGTTTCCCCAGCCCAGGATTATGTGGTCCCAACTTTAGCTGATGATGAGCAGCGTAGGTTAGAGAGGTTCAGCAGACTCCAGCCTCCGATTTTTAGTGGTACTGAGGGCGAGGACGCCCAGGGCTTTTTGGACAAATGTCAGAGGATCCTTCGCACAGTAGGGATACTGGAGGCTAGTGGGGTCTTTACTACATTCAAGTTTTCAGGAGCTGCACTTGCTTGGTGGGAGGCCTATGAGAGGCGTAGACCCGCTGATGCATCACCCCTTACCTGGCGTCAGTTCTCCATTCTATTCTTGGAGAAGTATATACCGCAGTCCCGCAAGGAGTTCGAACAGTTGCGCCAGGAGACATGACAATGACACAGTATGAGATGAGGTTCTCCGAGTTGGCACGTCATGTTGTTTGGCTAGTTCCCACGGATAGGGAGAGAATCAGGAGGTTCGTTGATGGTCTTACTTATCAGCTTCGGGTTTTTCTGACTAGGGAGAGGGTATCTGACACTTCTTTTGAGGAGGTGGTTGACATTGCCAGAGAGATTGAGTCGGTTCGCCGCCAGGAGCGGATCGAGAGGGAGGCCAAGAGGTCTCGAGGATCTGGGAACTTTGGTGGGGTTCCTTCTAGGGGGCAGGCTCAGCCTGGCGGAGGCCGTCCATTTAGGCAGGCTCAGCCAGGTCGCTCAGGTTATCGTGGTGGATCGGTTGGTCACGATCCTCATAGTTCGCATCAGGTGCAACCATCTTTTAGTGCCCTTCCAGCTCAGAGTCCATCTTGGGCACCATCGGTTCATAATTCATATATGCATGGTTCTTCCAGTGGTTATCCTGGTGCTAGGGGTTCAATTCAGTCCCCAGTGCCATTCTACGAGAGAGGTTGCTTTGAGTGTGGAGATGCGGGCCATATTAAGAGGTTTTACCCTCGTCTTTCTAGAGGTACTTATCAGCAGAGAAGTTAGCTCGCGGTTTTAGAATTAGTAGCTGCACCGCTCGCCCAGGCAGCTAGAGATGGGGTTCAGGCAGTTAGGGGTCACCCAAGAGGGGGAGGTTGATCCGGTGGTGATCAGGCCCGATTTTATGCATTCCCGGCCAGACCGGATGAGATGGCTTCTGATGCCGTAATCGCAGGTATTGTTTCAGTTTGTCACAAGAAGCTCAGGTTTTTAATTGATTCCGGTTTTTCATATTCACATGTTCATCATAATTTAGCCCATTCTCTAGATACGCCCCGTGAATCTTTTGTTACATCTGTTTATGTGCTCGCCCTTATGGGTGATGTTGTTGTTACGCACCGCGTGTGTCGGTTATGTGTGGTACCTATTAGAGATCTGGAGACCCGGGTGTGTGCATGGTAATGTTATTCGGCGGTCGATGGCTTTTGGAACAACCCTTGGCACGTTCGAGGACGAACGTTTGTTTAAGAGTGGGAGAATGTAACGACCCGGTCCGTCGTTACGTAGAACCTGCATTATAATTACTATTCTCGACTTGTCACAGGTTGGTTATATTGTTATTGATGTGTTAGATTTGGTAGGATTGAAATCGGAATGGTTGTAGTGAGAGTTTAGCCACTTAATCCTTAAAAATAGCCTTAAAGTTGGAAAAGTCAACTAAGAGTTGACTTATTGGCAAACAACCTCGGAATGTGAATTTTATGGTTCGAATAGCTTCGTTAGGTGATTTGGGACTTAGGAGTGTGTTCAGAATATTTTGTGATGTCCGGTGTAGAATTAGGCTTGAATTGGCAAAAGCTAGTTTTTGGCGATTTCCGGACGGCAGTGGAAAATAGGCTATCGGGGTAGGAATAGAATTTGACAGTTGGAGCAGGTTCGTAATGTCATTTTGGATGTGTCTGCAAAATTTCAGGCCAATCGGAGTTGTTTTAGATAGTTTGGGCATAGTTGGAGGATTTTAGAAATTCCAAAGTTCTTAGGCTTGAATCCGATGTAAATTAGGTGTTTTGATGTTAGTTTTGGTGTTTTGAGAGTGCACCTAAGTTTGAATGATGTTATGGGATGTGTTGTTAACTTTGGTTGGGGTCCCGAGGGGCTCGGGATTGATTTTGGTTAGTTAACGGGCATTTTTGGACTTAGGTAAATTGCTGGTTTTATGATTTTTGTGCAACAGTTTTTCCTTCACTGCGATCGCGTAGGGAGAGTCGCGATCGCGTAGTGCAATTTCTGAGGGGCAGAATTTTACTCTCTGCGATCGCATAGGATGAGAAGGTTGAGCAGTGCGACCGCGTGGGGCATGTTGCGGTCGCGTAGGGATAGAGGGGTGCGCGTGGGGACTGGTCAATGTGCTACGCGATCGCGTGTGATGGGATGCGATCGTGTGGCTTTGAGTTGCTGTGAATAGCGATCGCGTGGCTTTTGCCGGGATCCCAGTGAAGAAATCACTGGGCATATTTAAATAAACCCTTCCGCGACTTGAACCTTATTTTACACTATTGTTGTACGGAAAAGAGCTTTGGGGACGAATTTTGAAGAGGGAAATCCTTGTTCTTCATAGAGGTAAGTGTTTAGATTATTAAAACTCATTTATGGATGATTATAGAGCATAATATCAGTGTTAAATTCACAAAAATCAGTAGAAAAAGGTGGGTATAGGGCTTGAGATTTTGAGACCTTTAGGGATTGATTTGAGGGGTCAAACGAACTCCGATTTTAGTGTTCTTTATATGTACGGACTCGTGGGATTATGAAGAACAGTTTGGTATAAAAAAATTTGAGTTTCAGGACGTGGGCCCGGGGTCGGGTTTTGACCAAATTCGGGTTTTTGAGTTAAATTGATATTTTTCGATTGGAATTCACTCCTTAAGCATAATTTGATGATAACAATCTGAACTTGGTAGATTTGGAGCACTCAGAGGCCGGATTTAGAGGCAAAGGCACTGCATAATAGTATTTTAGCCGGTTTTGAGGTAAGTAACATTTCCAAACTTGGTTCTGAGGGTTCGAAACCCCGAGCTAAATGATTTATGACTATTGTTGAGGTGACGCATATGATATGTGGTGGGCATGAGGGCGTGCACCGGGTATTTGTGGCCTGGCTTATCCCATGGCCCCGCTTAGTGATTATTCCATGATGATATTTGTGCATCTATTAATGTGGTAATTTGTGAAAATGTTAGAAATCATGTTAAGTATAAATGCTAGGCTTCACGCCGGAAATATTGAGACCCGAGTGGTCGTATATTGCTGTCTCATGTTGTGATTATTTGATTTCATATACTCAATCTTGTTATAGCATATCATTTCATATCTCAGTCTCAGTATTGTTAATTACATGCATACTTATCATTGTTTCGGGCTGATGGAGACATTTGTGAGCCATGTGAGTGAGACTGAAGAGTAATGACTGAGTGAGGCCGAGAGCTTATTATTGAGACAGTTATGAGAATAGACTGCACACTGCCCGAGAGCCATATATAATACTGAGTGGACTACTGTGGAAGAGCTGTGAGCACTATGTGCATATCCATACTGGTTTCATACATATATTTTATGATGGCATGTAGATTATACTGGCATACTTGGCATATTTTCTCATCCTGATAAACTGTTCGCATGTCTAAATTCTGCATAATATTTATTGTAACATAATTGAGGTTTTGTCCGTCACTACTTCTCAGCCCATAGTTTGGGTTCGTTAATTCTTAGTTGGTGTACTCACGTTACCCCCTGCACCTTGTGTGTAGATCTAGGTACATTGGGACCCGGTAACGGATATTGAGCAACGGTCAGCGTTTCTATTGGAGTTGTCGAGGTAGCAGCTGGCGATTGCGACCTCGTCTTCTATTTCTTATTCTACTTGTTGTTCTTTATTTTGAGATAATGTTGTCCATTTATCCTTTTCTTTGCTTTATGTTTTAGTAGCTCATGACTGAGTGACACCGGATCCGGGGTTGGAGGTTTAAATTTAGTTTTTCACACATTGTTTTAAACTTCAGATTGTTAGTATTATTAATAAATTCGTTTAAAAATCACATTTTTATTGTAAATTGAATTTAGCTTAGTTAAAAAGGGAGGCTTGCCTGGTTCCACAACAGGCGCCATCACGACTCCGAAATTGGGTGGTGACAACAACTATTGAGTTCAAAACTCCTTTTGAGTTATAGTCCGGTTCGCCTGCTGATTATTCAAATTTAAGGGTATTTGATTATCCTGCTTATACTCATGTGAGAGATGGAAAACTTGAGCTGAGGGCAAAGAAGTGCATATTTCTAGGGTATGCAATTGGAATAAAAGGTTATAGGTTGTGGTGCGCATATTAACTCCAGGGCTAATTATCAGTAGGGATGTAATATTCAATGAATCTCCCTCACTGGACAATCAGAGGGAGAAGGCAATAGCAATTGTGGTGTCAGTGACCGCATAGAGCTAGAAATTGAATCTCCACTAGCTCCGCCCAATAGTTCTAAAGGAGAGGAAGTGGAAGAGGTGCAAAATATTGATCAAGATGATAATATCAATGCACCTACGTAACAAAAACCATATAGCATTGCAACAGGCAGAGAGAAAAGAGTGATCAACCGACCACAAAGGTTTGCAAACGTAGTTGATAGGAATCTTCTTGGATATACGAATCCTGTGGGATTTGCTTTGGCAGTTGTAGAGACCTTTGATGCATTTGAGTGTTATAGCTATCCAGAAGTTATTCCGGGTACAGAACAAAATCGATGGATTAGTGTTATGGCTGAAGAGATTGAGTCTCTTAACAAGTTTAGGCGTTGCCTAGACTTGGTTGATGTGTGCGGAAATTGGTAGATCCCATGTGTGGGCTGAGGGCAAGGTAGAGAGACGTTGTTCCTGTTAATGAAGAACATTCAAGCCAATGGGAAGAATTTTTATTTTGTGGCTTGAATTATTTCCTTATATTTTTAGAAAACCCATAATCCCTATAGGTTTAGGAAAACCCATTGTTCTAATAGATTTGGGAAAGGAAAACATATAGTACTTGTCAAATTGAAAAAACTTTCTCCTATAGGTTTTGGACTATTTGGGATCTATATATAGGGGTTGTAGACGGGGATTCTATAAATTGTATTGTGCTTTTCTTCTCATTCATATTGGAAAACTCTCTATGTTTCTGCCCCGAGGATTAGGCTTATCTGAACCTCGTTAAATCCTTGTGTTGATTTTTCTTCTCTATTTGCTTTGTCTGTATTGTGTGCTAGTTAACCCGTGATCTTCTGCAACAGACGTGTTTTAAAGTCGTGCAGGCCTAGGCCTAAATAAGACAATATCATTAAGGGACTGATTGTTACATATGGTATCAGAATCACTACTAGAGACCTCAACAATCAACTGAGTTTGCCACATCTTTGAGAAGGTGGGTGGGGCAAGTTGGGTTGTTCCAATAATGCACCATCTTGTTATAGTTGTGAAACTATTGTTGTAACACACAATTTTCTTTATTCAAGTCGACGAGCAATATTTCTAGTGTTGGAGTCATACATTTGGATCAGTTTGAGATATAGTGGAAAGGAATTTTTACATTCCTATATACTATTTCAAGCTTTATTACCCTCTCTACTCAAGTTTTAATCTAATTACATAATATATACAAAATTATCAATTATGTACATTTTTAGGCATTTAATGATAATAATTAAATCCTAAAATCACTCTAACCTCTATATGCCACTCCCCCACGTTTATCTCTCCACCCTACCCCCGCCCCTCCCCACCCCTTTTTTTGAAGAATACGTTTGAGTGTTTTTTTAAAATTGGACTAGTCAAAAATATTTTTTATTTATAGCTACTTTGTTAATTTGATCCTTGGGCTAGGCAGCACATGCAATGGTTTCATTAGTGGAAATTTTGGTATCATCATCTTTTGATTCATTTGTCAAGCTTGATATGTTTAGTTTGTTGGCTGTGACGATCCCTGGAGGGATATTATCATGGAATTTTTACATTCCTATACTCTCTTGTTCAAACATCTCTCTACATTTTTTCACTCTTCTTCAAAAATCAATCTCCATTTTTATAGATTCAAGATCTAAATACTTTACCACACGCCTCCATTAACGCATGTTGCTTGCTTAACTTTCAATGAAGAAGAAAACACTTTCGAAGAGTAGTCCTAATTCCAGTAAGAGAGTAGTAAGTCCACTATTGACAGCCATTAAAAAGTTTTAAAGCTTTGAATTCAAATTTGAGTTTTCAAAAACCATTATTTGTTTGGATTAGGTGTTGTTGCAAACATTTGGGAATATTGTTTTGAGTTTATATCTCAATTTTGAGGATGTTTTAAGATTAGACTTGATTTTGGCTAAATTTCAGATTGAAACTCGAAGAAGAAGAAGAAGACATGACATACATTATACTTACGAAATTGTAGTAAAGTTGTAGTAACATTATATTCTGTTGTTTATATTTTTTTTGTTTTAAATATTGTATGAAAGTTAAACAATATTGTATAAAAATTATATTTAAGTTGTATGATATTTTAGTTGTATATAACTGGGTAAAAATAATATATGAAAGTTGTAGATAAGTTGTATAATATATAACTAGTTAACAGATTCGCGCTTCGCGCGATCAACATTTCTATTTAATAAATTTAGTAACTAAAGTTATAATATAATAATAAATAAAAAAAGTATATAATGTACATCATACAATACTAACAATTGCACTTAATGTAAGTAAGCCGAGGAAAATACTGTAGAAGTTAGAAATCAAATATTTAAGTAAAGAAATTAAATACATATGCGAAAAATAAACCATTGCCCCTCGATGAACAATCCTTTCAATTGGAAAGACTCATCATATAGAGAATATAATTAGAAGTAAATTTTATTCATAACTAAAGACTAATTGTGATCTTAGTTAAGTGTTGTTCACAAATAATATCAAATTATTATTGATGTTTAGCCTAAAGTATATATATTTATATATATATATCGCCTCATATTTTACTTTTGTTTCGTGGATTTAGGATGTGAAATGTATTGATTTATATTTGAGGTATTTTTATGTGTAGGAATGACCCGAGAGCAATCAGGGGCGAAATGGCAAAATTAGAGCCAAAACGGACGAAAACAGGAAAATTGGACATTGCAGCGCCACAAGCAGCAACCTGAGCCGCACTACCTGTGGTGCCAAAACCAGTAGCCAAAAAATCCACAGCGCCAAGGAGGGAACCTAGCGTTGGGCAGGGCGTTGGTGGCATGAATCTTGTTCAAATTCGCCCAGGACACGGTTATTTCGACCCTAAACCTACCCAACATGTATAAAAGCAAGACTAAACTTATTTGTAAGAGGGAGACGCCACTTTTGAGGGAGAATACACACGAGAAACATTTGGAAGTGAAGAGATCTCAGTTTTCTTCATCTTTTCTTAGTATTTTCAATTATTTAACACTTATGAAATTGTTTGCTATTATCATGAGTGGCTAAAAACCCATTGTTCTGGGGTTGTCATTTAGCCATGAATATTGTTGTTTAACGTTAGCTTAACCTTGATTACAATTCACTAATATATGATTGTTTCTTCAATTCTTTAATTAATTGCTTAATTGTCTGGCCAACAGTTAGGTTCTATTTACTATTTATGCTATGCTTGGAAAAGTCGTGTATATATTAGAGAAGAATTAAAGAGAGCGCGATCTTAACTCTTGGGAGGGGGGTGGATTTGTGGTTAGGATAGGAATATACCTAGTCACCGTGCTTAATTAAATATCGTAATCTTAATGCGTTCTTAATAGATTGATTTCATAGGAATATAAGCGTTAATCTATTTTGAATAGGCGAATAGTAATTCGGGAGAAGGCTATGAGAGCATTTATCGATTAATTAGCAACCATGAGTGAATTGTATAAAAGGGGGAGTTAACTAGAACACAATATGAATGGTGAATTGATCACAACCCTGGAATATTTGTCTCTACTGAATACACAAAATCAACTTGCTACTTGATAAATTAGTTATTACTTAGAATTATAGTTTAGTATAATCACATTCTTGAACTTGATTTTGGGTTCGACTGAATAACAATATTTGATAAAATTAGTGGGTAGTTGATACAAGTCTCTGTGGGTTCAACACTCGACTTATCAATTTATTACTTGTACGACCACGTATACTGGCATGTGTGTTTGGGAGCAATAAGTTTTTGACGTTATTGCCGGGGACTTGAATATTGACTACTTTCTAGTTTTTGCTTTAATTGTTTATTTCGTCTAGTCTAACGTTACTTGATTGTTGCTCTAATCTCAGGAACTTTGATTGAATGCGTAGGGTCAGAAGCCAGGATAGACTCAACGACTTTGACCCGAACCTGAGAGAACATATCATAGGAGGTTGAGGGAAGCAAAGGATACAAATAATCTTCAGACACTTACTCAATTTCCTGTGAACATGGCAGAGGAGCAACACATGGTTGTTCAGGAGGTGGCGATGTACAACATTGCTAATGTCACCTCCAGCATCGTGAAGCCCAGAATCACTGGGCACTTTGAGCTGAAACAGATCATGATCCAGTTACTTCATGCAAATGGGCAGTTTATGGGTCTTCCACGTGAGGATCCACAACAGCAGATCCTAAACTTCTTGGAGATTAGTGATACTTATATCACTAACGATATCACTCCAGACTATGTAAGGCTCACACTTTTTCCATTCTCTCTGTTGGGCGAAGCAAAGAGATGGCTAAAGGCAGAACTAGCTAATTCTATTACATCATGGAATGATTTGGCAAGCAAATTTCTGGCAAGGTTCTTCCCTTCAGGCAAAACTGCAAAGATCAGAAGTGAGATAGTTGCCTTCAAACAGAAAGCGGGAGAGTTTTTATACTCAGTTTGGGAGAGGTTCAAGGGGCTACTCAGATTGTCCTCATCATAATCAAACAAACGAAGTGTTAGCTCACACTTTCATAGAAGGGCTACATCCTGAAACAAAAATTGTGATAGATGTTGCAGTTGGAGGTCAAGTGTTGGAGAAAAGCTTTGATGATATATATGCATTATTCAACAAATTCTCCAAAAGTAATATGTATTGGCAAGGAGAATTGGGTAGACACACAGTGCAAAAGTCTACAGGGGTTCTTGAGTTAGATGTTGTCTAGGCATTATCAGCGCAGATTTCCACATTGACCAACCAAGTCAATCAGATGACCTTGGTTATTAACAAGCAACAAGCCCAGCCAGTGCAACAAGTTCAAATATTTTGTGAAGTCCGTGGAGAAGGTCACATGTGCAATCTATGCCCAGCAAATCCAGAGTCTATATATTTTGTGGGTAATGCAAATCGAGGCCAGACAAATCAGTATGTGGATACTTACAATCCCAACTAGATGAACCACCCAAACTTCTCTCGGGGTGGAAACCAAGGTACTCAGAATCAATACCGACCTCAAGCACCTCAACAATAATATAGACCACCTCAGGCTGAACGACAAGCGAGTCCAACAAGCCACCTTGAGAAAATAATGAAGAAATTGATGGTTGATCAGCAAGCCCTCAATCAGAAATTGATGGTTGATCAGCAAGCCCAAGCCGCAGCAATGAGAAATCTAGAGCGCCAAGTGGGACAACTTGCCAGTGCCCAAAATACCATACCAGTTGGAGATCTTCCTAGTAATAATGAGCCTAATCCTAAAGCTCAAGTCAATGTGGTTACCTTGAGAAATGGAAGAGTATTAGAAGAAGTTCCAAAGAAAAAGAAGTATACAGCTCGTCCTGAAGGAGAATTAGTTCCCAAGCCAGTTGAGGAGAATGAGAAAGAGAACAAGGGATCAGAGCCAGTAACTATGACAAGGCCACCACCTCTGTTTCCAAAAAGACTGCTGAAGCGAAAAGATGATGCTAAGTACAAGAAATTCTTAGATATTTTAAGCCAAGTGCGTGTGAATTTGCCTTTGGTGAAAATTTTGCAGGAAGTGCCTAAGTATGCAAGGTGTGAACAACTAATCTTTGACCACACCTAAATTCTATACTATTTTTAGTGTAAATATTTCTTTTAGGTCTAATCTTAATATTTTAAATTTTATCTTACTCTTAATAAGTTTTATTTAAGAAAATTAAAAATAACAAAATATTCACATTCTTAGAATATAAGATTTGTTCCTATGTTTAAATAGAAAAAAATTATAATATATATATATATATATATATATATATATACTTAAGAAAAAAGTACCCC
>ML335310.1:0-29379 GCA_005239505.1 Nicotiana paniculata | reverse complement strand
ACCTCTTCGAGGTTAGGCGGGATACTCACTGGGTACATATATATATTTATGTAATCATGCTACGCTTCTCTACTTAATTGTACAGGTTCTGAGTCCGGTGCATCTAGTTATCGGACCGGAGCTTGAATTGATATTAGATGGACCTGACTTCACGGTGAGCTGCTTTTCCTCCTGGCAATCTCGGACAGCACCATTGGGTTTTCTTTTGCTTATTTCCCGTTTATTTCCTTCAGACAGTGGGACTGTATATTATATCTTTTGTATATTCTATTAGTATGCCCGTAAGACTTGTGACACTAGTTCCTGGCACAGACGTGTTGATTGTTATGGATTTCGGGTTTGTATATATATATTGGCTCACGCCTCTTCATGACTTCTTTTCATTAAAACTGGAAATTTATCCTTGTCGAATCATGTTTTATGTTTTAAAAACTGAGTATATGTTGAAATTTTTAATCTAATGAGAAAGAATTCTTAGTAAATTGAGAGTTGGCTTGCCTGATCCCGCTGTTGGGCGCCATCACGGCCTAAGTTAGGATTTTGTGTCGTGACAATAACCATGCCACCTACACCATGTATTTTGTATTATGTATGTTGTATAACTTTATTAGAATTAGCTAGTGTAGTGTATTAGTCGTAGATATTGAGGACCATGTGTTCCTTGCTTACCCTAAGGCTAAGTCACTTCGCCATGTTCGACTACTTGATTTGTGTGGCATAGTTAGTGAATTATAGTTGTGTGGAATGGGAAGTCTTGATTACCCATTGCCTTGTGGTGTAACATTTGTGTGTTTTGAACCAATATTGTGAGTATATTACACAGAGCCTACAATTTTAAGTGTGGGGGTCATCTTTTGACATGTCATGATAACCTTAGGCGAATTTGTTGAATCATTATCATATTAATGATTATTGTGTTGTAGGTTACTATGGCTCGTGATGGTGCGCACAAGGGCAACAGAGTGAGTAAGTGCCCTACCACTGCTCCCCTACTAAAAAGCAAAAGTAAGGTGAAGGGTCATCTCGACAAGCAAAAGGGAAGAAGGTTGCCGACGGATCAGGGAGAACACCATAGGGTCCAAGTCCCCACTTGGATCTATTTCGAGAGGACGCCATCCAGTGGTATCATAGCTTTGAGCCATATGGGCGGTATGTCTCAGAAATGGGAATCAACGTGAAAACTATGGAGAAGAACTTCCAGGATGTGCTTGGCCAGTTTTAGAGAAATGACCATGGTGAGGGAAGTTTATGCAAATTGGAATGGAGACATGTTCATGTCATGGGTCTAAGGAGAGGAAGTGCCACTGGAAAGGGATTCCTTATGCAAATTCTTGGGAGTTAATTTCCCTAACTCGTGAAGGCTGCAAAAGTTTGTCAAATGCCCAAGCTACCAGGATATACGTCACACTCTATGTGGCGTCGATTATAATGCAACGTGGAGAAGAACTAAGTGTGATGCCCATCTTGAGATGATCCACTTTGACTTCAACAAGAATGCCAAGGTGTGGAAAAACTTCGTGCAAGCTAGAATAATGTCGGTTGAGCACAATAGTGAAAACATTGATATTCTTTCTGATGACTAGGAGACCCATCAATATGTGAAAAATCATGTTTGGAGAGATGGCCCACACACGATTTAGGAGGAAAATAAAAAAATTCTTCTTTGGCAACCTGTTAATGAAGTACTTGCTTTTTCGGGAAGTACCTGAATACCCCGGTTATGATAAGGTTGTGGAGGCTCCAAAAGGGTTGATAACATTACCTCACTGTTGGAGTCTACGTTCAAACTGAGTTAGGCCGCATGGAATGAGAGGGACGTAAACTTCAACAAGTATCTTTAGAGCTCCCTCAATTTGATAATGAACAGGTCGGGCGTGACGAATGAGGAGTGTATGCATCTACGCAATGATGTGATGACCCGATAGGTCATATAGAGTTTTAAACCTTGATTATGTGTTTTGAAGCCTCCAATATCTCATTTTATCCTTCCTCGATTTACGTGCACATCCTGGGTGTTTTTTCTGAAGGTTTTTATGTTAAAAATATGAAATTTTCCTTTAAAAAATCCATTTGAGTTTACTTCGGTCAACTTTTTGATCAAACGGACCCGTATTCGTGTTTTGATGGTCCCGGTGGGTTCGTATAGTTATTTGGGACTTGGTCTTATGCCCGAAATCAAATTCATAAGTTCCTAACTCAAGTTATCGCTTTTTGTCAAAATTTTGAAGTTTAAAAGATTAATGAATCTAAAGTTTTGGCCAATAGTTGACTTTGTTGATACTAGGTCCGTATTTTTGTTCCAGGAGTCAGTAATGGTCTATTACTATACTTATGACTTATCTGCCAAATTTGGTGAGAAACGGAGTTGGTTTGACGTGATTGGGACATCCGGTTGTTCAAATAGAAGTTCTAAAGTTTCTTGAAAATTCCATTTGAATTTGGTGTCTGATTCGTAGTTCTAGGTGTTATTTTAACGATTTGATCGCGCGAGCAAGTTCGTATGGTTTTTTTGGACTTGTGTGCATGTTTTGTTTGGAGTCCTAAGGCCTCGGGTGATTTTCGGATAGGCTACAGAGTGAATTTTGGACTTAGGAAAATAGCAGGTGTATCTGGTTCTGGTGTTTGTCTATGATCTCGCAATTGCAAGGTCAGTGTTTGCAATTGTGAATATTCAAATCCCTGTCAGGTTCGCATTTGCGAATAATTTTTCGCATGTGCGAAGAATGCCTGGGTTAGCAAAGGACCGCAATTGCGATCAAAAGGTCGCATTTGCGGTGGATCAAAGTTCGCATTTGCAAACATTTCATCACAAATGCGACAAAAGCAGAGGTGTGAAGGCTTCAATATTGCGAGGTTTTTTCCGCATTTGCGACCAGGTCGCAATTGCGGCATCTGCAACTGATCAAAATCTGAGTTAGATGGGATTTTCTCCCATTCTTCAAATTCTCAAACCTAGAGAACCCTAGAGGCGATTTTCCCTAAGATCCTTTCTTCCCCAATTCAGTGGTAAGTGATTCTAACCTATCTTCTTTCGATCTTCCATTAGGTTTTATAAGATTTCAACCTAAATTCTAGGATTTTCATGGTGGAAATTGGGGATTTGGGAAGAATTATGGATTTTTTTAAATATGGACTTTAGACCTCAATTTAAGGTCGGATATTCATTATGTTTGTTCATTCTGTTGGTTGAAGGTTTATTAACTGTCCTTGTTATCATTCCCTTTTGTAGTTACCGTATCTTGTACCCTTTTTGCATGTCCCCTCCCAATAGAACCTGTTAAATCCTTTATTTGTTGTTATGTTGTACGCATATTTTAGTCTGTACCAATTTACTGTTCTTTTCATTCAAGACAGCTATACTTAATTCAAACCCTGTTTGCAGAAACTCTAGATGCTCGTGAACTTGTGACTTCAGATCTGGATTGTATTTAGATAATACGGGATTTCATGATATTCTGCATTTCGTATTGGTTTCATTTCGGTTTAACTGGTTTTGCTTATTTGAATTGATTGAAATTTGCTTAAAGATTCTCTAACGTTGGCTTTCCTAGCAAGTGAAATGTTAAGCATCGTCACGGTCCCGAAGGTGGTAATTCCATGTCGTGACAAGTTGGTATCAGAGCACTAGGTTTCCCAAGTCTCACAAGTCACGAGCAGGCTTAGTAGAGTCTGGAGGATCGGTACGTAGACGTCTGTACTTATCTTCCAGAGGCTATGATGTTTATGAACAAATTTCACTTTTACTCTTATTTGTCATGCGATTTTATTCTATAATTGCTGATTGAACTCTTCTAGTCTTGTCCTTCTGCAAATGACAAGGACACGTGCTACGTCTTCAGCTGGACAGCAGCTGGAGCCCCTAATGGAAGCTGCTACGAGGGGCAGAGCTCGAGGACGAGGTCGCGCCAAAGGTAGAAGCAGAGCTCAGCCTAGAGCTCGAGCAACATCAACAGTAGTGGAGCCTCAAGTTGATTTGGATGAGAAGGTTCCAGCTGAAACTGTACCTGTTGGACCAGCATATGTCCTCGAGGGGTTCATCGCCACCCCAGTACTTCAGGATGCTCTAGTCCGTTTGGTGGGACTTATGGAGAGCGTGGCCCAAGCCGGTACATTTCCTATGGCACCAGCCGTCTCTCAGGTTGAGGGAGGAGCACATACACCTGCTACTCAGACTCCAGAGCAGATGGCTCCCCAGTATCAAACACCAGCAACCCCGCTAGCTGGGGTAGTTCGGCCGGTTGTTGCAGCACATGCCGGTAATAGGCCAGCCATGTCTTATGAGGTCTTATTGAGATTGGGCAAGTTCACCAAGCTCTTCCAGTTCACTTCAGTGATGCACCTTCTGAGGACCCACAAGAGAGGGTGAGGAGTCTTATAGATGGACTCACTCACCCTATCGGGCTTCAGATGGCCAAGGAGACTAGGGGTGAGATATCTTTTCAGGCGGCTGCAAATGTTGCCAGTCGGATCGAGGTAGTTCTTGCACAGGAGAGAGGGCAGGGGTTTGATAAGAGGCCTCGTCATTCTGGTGGGTTCAGTGGCGTCTCGTATGGATGAAGGGTTACTTTTTGTAAAGGCCATCCTCCTAGGCCGTATCATTCAGTGCTCCAGTAATCTCACAGTGCTTCAGGTCATTGCGGCCCTCATATGTCTCATCCCAAACAGCTAGCCTACAATACACCACCAGCTCCTATTTGTGCACCTCCTCTCCAGAGTTTTCAGAGTGGTTACATAGGTTGACAGGGTTAGTTTCAGGGTCAACAATCATATCAACCGAGGTCCTGTTATACTTGTGGTGACCCGAGGAACATTGGTAGATTTTGCCCTCGGGCACCGGACAACTCACAACAGCAGGGTTCTCATTCCAAAGTTCTGGCACCAGTTGTTTCATCGCCTACTCAGCCTGCTAGAGGCAGGGGTCAGGCAGCCAGAGGTGAAGGCCAGGTGGTTAGAGGTGGAGGTCAGGCCGTTAGAGGTGGAGGCCAGCCAGTTAGAGGTCGTCCTAGGGATGTGGTTTAGGATGGTGGGGCTCCACCCTCGATGTTATGCTTTCCCTTCCAGGCTTGTGGCTCAGTTATCTGAGGCTATTATCACAGGTATTGTTTCATTTTTCCATAAAGATGCTTCAGTTCTATTTGATACGGGCTTTACTTATTCATACGTGTTATCCTATTTTGCTTCATATCTGGTTGTGCCTCGTGATTCCCTTAGTACTTATGTGTATATGTCCACACCTGTGGGAGATTCTATTGTTGTAGATCATGTCTATCGTTCGTGTGTCCATTGGGAGTCTCGACACTACCGTAGATCTCCTACTTCTCGATATGGTTGATTTTGATGTCATCTTGGGTATGGATTGGTTGTCATCTTATCATGCTATATTGGTTTGTCACGCCAAGATAATAACCTTAGCATTGACGAGTTGCCTCGATTAGAATTGAGAGGGACTCCTAGCCATTCTACCATCAGGTTTATCACTTATATGAAGGCTCGGCATATGGTCGAGAATGGGTGTCTAGCTTATTTGGCTTATGTCCGCGGTTCTAGTGCGGAGGTTCCTTCCATGAATTCAGTACCAGTTGTTCGTGAGTTTCCAGAGGTGTTTCCTACAGCTCTGCAATGCATGCCACCCAACAGAGATATTGACTTCTATATTGATTTGGCTGTGGTCACTCGGCCCATTTCTATTCTGCCATACCGTATAGCCTCGCCGGAGTTGAAAGATTTGAAGGAGCAGTTGTAGGATTTTCTTGATAAGGGCTTCATTAGAACTAGTGTCTCGCCCTGGGGTGCGTCTGTGTTGTTCGTATAGAAGAAATATGGATCGATGAGGTTGTGCATATATTATCGACAGTCGAACAAATTCACCACTAAGAATAAATATCCATTGCCGAGGATTTATGATTTATTCGATCAGCTTCAGGGTGCCAAGTTTTTTTTTGGAATATTGATTTGAGGTATGGCTAACATCAGCTGAGCATTGGAATATCTGATATCCCTAAGACAACTTTCCAGACTCGGTACGTGCATTATGAGTTTTTAGTGATGTCATTTGGCTTGACGAATGCCCCAACAGTATTTATAGATTTGATGAACCGGGTGTTCAAGCCTTATCTAGATTCCTTTGTGATTGTTTTTATTGATGAGATCTTAATCTACTCCCACGGTCGAGAGAAGCACGAGCAGCATATTCGGATCGTACTTAAAACTCTGAGAGGTAGCCAATTATATGTCAAATTTTCAAAGTGCGAGTTTTGTTTGGACGCGGTCGGTGTCTTGGGGCACGTCGTATCGAAAGAGGGCATTCAGGTGGATCTTAAGAAGATATAGATAGTTCAGAACTATCCTAGACCCACTTCAGCTACGGAGATCCAGAGTTTCTTGGGTTTGGCGGGTTATTACAGTGGGTTTGTGAATGGGTTATAATCTATAGTAGCCTTATTGACCAGATTGACCCAAAAGGATGCCCCATTTAGATGGTCAGACGAGCATGAGGCGAGTTTTCTAAAGCTCAAGACTGCTTTGAATATGGCACCGGTGTTGGTGTTTCCCAGAGGTTCAGGGTCTTATACGGTGTATTGTGACACCTCTCGTGTTGGGATCGATTCAGTATTGATGCAGGATGGCAGGGTGATCGCATATGCCTTGCAGCAGTTGAAGGTGCATGAAACGAATTACCATGTCCATGACTTGGAGCTGGTAGCCATTGTTCATGCGCTGAAGATTTGGAGGCACTATCTATATAGCGTGTCGTGCGAGGTTTTCACGGATCATCGGAGTCTTCAGTATTTGTTCAAATAAAAGGATCACATTTGAGGCAGAGGAGGTTGTTGGATCTATTGAAAGATTATGGAATCACCATCTTCTATCTTACCTGGAAGGCCAATGTGGTGTCCAATGCCTTGAGTAGAAAGGTAGCGAGTATGGGAAGCCCTACGTACATTCCAGTCGGTGAAAGACCGCTTGCATCGGGTGTTCTAACTTTGGCCAATCAGTTCATGAGGTTGGACGTTTCTGAGGCCAGTAGTGTTTTAGCTTGTACAGTTTCTCGGTCTTCCTTGTTTGAGAATATCAGGGAGCGATAGTATAATGACCCTTATTTTCTTGTCCTTACAGACACAGTGCATCACAATGATGCCAAACAGGTTACTGTTTGAGATGATTGAGTTTTGAGGATGCAGGGTCGTATTTGCGTGCCTAATGTAGATGGACTTCGTGATTTGATTCTTCCGGAGGCCCATAGTTCCCGGTATTCTATTCATCCGGGTGCTGCCAAGATGTATCAGCACTTACGGCAGAAGGACATAGGTTCTTATGTAGCTCGGTGTCTAAATTGTCAGCAAGTAAAGTGTGAACATTAGAGGCTAGGTGGGTTGCTTCAAAAGTTAGAGATTCCTGAGTAGAATTGAGAGCGTATCACTATGGATTTTTTTGTCGGCCTCCCACGAACTTAGAGAAAGCTCGATGCGATATGGGTTATTATGGATAGGATTACCAAGTCAGCGCATTTCATTCTTGTGGCAGTTACCTATTCTTTAGAGCGGTTAGTTGAGATCTGCATCCGCAAGATCATCAGTCTTCACGATGTGATCGTGTCTATCATTTCTGATCGAGGTACGCGGTTCACCTCGCACTTCTAGAGAGCAGTACAATTTGAGTTGGGCACACAGGTTGAGTTGAGCACAACATTTCGTCCTCAGACGGACGGACAGTCCGAGCGCACTATTCAGATATTAGAGGATATGCTTCGCGCTTGTGTTATAGATTTTGGGGGTTCATGGGATCCGTTCTTTCCACTTGCAGAGTTTTCTACAACAACAGTTACCAATCGAGCATTCAGATGGCCCCCTATGAGCCATTATACAGGAGGTGGTGTCGTTCGCCGGTTGGATGGTTCGAGTTGGGGGAGGCTCGGGTGTTGGGTACAAATTTGGTACAGGATTCCTTGGATAAGGTTAATATTATTCAAGATCGACTTCGCACAACTCAGTCAAGGCAGAAGATTTATGTCGATCGTCGAGTTCGTGATGTTGTATTCATGGTTTGAGAGAGAGTATTGCTTTGGGTTTCACCCATGGAGGGTGTGATTGTTCGGAAAGAATGGTAAATTGAGCCCTAGGTACATCAGACCCTTTGAGATTTTGGAAAGAGTGGGTGAGGTGGCTTACAGGCTTGTATTGCCACCTAGTTTATCAGCAGTCCATCCAGTGTTCCATGTGTCTGTGCTTCGGAAGTATCACAGAGATTCGTCCCATGTGTTAAACTTCAACTCAATCCAATTGGATAAGGATTTTAATTATGAGGAAGAGCCGGTGACTATTCTAGCGCGGTAGGTTTGACAGTTGAGGTCTAAGAGTTATCCTCCAGTTCAAGTGTAGTGGAGAGGTCAGCCCGTTGAGGAAGCTACTTGGGAGTCCGAGTCGGACATGCGGAGTAGATATCCATACCTTTTCACCAGTCCAGGTACTTTTCTATGTCCGTTCAAGGAAAAATGGTTGTTTTAGAGGAGGAGAATATGATAACCCGATAGGTCATCTAGAGTTTTAAAACTTCATTTTGTGTTTCAAAGCCTCCAATATCTCATTTTATCCTTCCTCGATTTGTGTGCGCAGTCCGACTATTTTTCACAAGGCTTTTATGTTAAAAATTGATAAATATGAAATTTTGCCTTAACAAAATCCATTTAAGTGGACTTCGGTCAACATTTTGAGAAAACGAATCTGGATCGGTGTTTTGATGGTCTCCGTGGGTCCGTATCACAATTTGGGAATTGAATTCAGAAGTCCCTAGCTCGAGTTATCGCTTTTTATCGAAATTTTTAAGTTTAAAGGCTTAATGAATCTAAAGGTTTGACAAATATTTGACTTTGTTGATATCGAGTCCTTATTTTGGTTTCGGAACTCGGTATAGGTCTATTACTATAGTTATGACTTGCTGCCAAGTATGGTGAGAAACGGAGTTGGTTTGACTCGATTCGGATGATGGTTGTTAAAATAGAAGTTCTAAAGTTTCTTAAAAATTCCACTTGATTTTGGTATCCGATTAATAGTACTAGGTATTATTTTGGTAATTTGATCGCGCGAGCATGTTCGTATGATGTTTTTGGACTTGTATGCATGTTTTGTTTGGAGCCCGAGGGCTCGGGTGAGTTTCGAATAGGCTATAGAGTGAGTTTTGGACTTAGGAAAATAGCTGGTTTATCGGGTTCTGGTGCTGGTCATTGATCTCGCAATTGTGAGGTCAGTGTTCGCAACTGCGAACATTCAAATCCCTGTCAGGTTTGCATTTGCGAACCAGTTCTGTGTATTTGCGAAGAATGCCTGGTTTAGCAAGGGATCACAATTGCAAATAAAAGGTCGTATTTGCGGTGGACCAGAGTTCGCATTTGCGAACATTTCATCGCAAATGCGATGAAAGCAGAGGTGTGAAGGCTTCGCAGTTGTGAGGTGTTTTTCGTATTTGCGGGGTGGTTCGCAATTGCAACATCTGCAGCTGATCAAAATCTGAGTTAGGCAGGATTTTCTTTCATTCTTCAAATTTTCAAACCTAGAGAAATCTATAGGTGATTCTCCAAAAATCCTTTATTCCCCAATTCAGTGATAAGTAATTCTAATCTATCTTCTTTCAAGCTCCAAGTCAATAATGACCAAGCGGGCCGGGGAGTTTACTTTTGTTGACTTTTTCAATAATGACCTAAATTGAACACTTTTCATACGTGGGTAGTTCCTAAGGCTTATTTTTAACCGTTTGGTTGATAATTTGCTAGATTTGGTTGGTTCAGAGGCTTGTTTGAAAGGCAAAGTCGTGGTTGATCTTTGAGTTGGTCTTTGGAGCGAGGACTCGTTTGCTATGTGCTACTTGTTTAAATGTTAGGTTCAACGTACATGTGAGGAGACGAGTACTTATGCGTTGTTGTTGGGTTAATGCATGCGGGAGGGACTTCTTCTTAATAATTTATTTCTTTCTTTGATCATTATATCCATGCTTAGACTTTTTAATTACTGAATTGAATGTTCTTTCCACATTTATGGGTTATCTGTGATAATTGAGCATTGTTTCTGAGGTGGAGATTGGTATAATGGAACCATTGTTGATGACATAAGACTTGATCTAGCTTATTCTATCTCCCTGTTGTTATATGACCATTGTTACATGGTAAGGGAGAGTGTTAATGCACGAAGGGTGATGCCGGTTTTGAGAGTTAATGCACGAAGGGTGATGTTGTGCCGTATTTGATAGTTAATACACGAAGGGTGATGCCGTGTCGTTTTGTTTCATGATGAAATTGAGAGTAAAATAATGAACGGTGATGTCGTGTTGTATTTATCATTTTATGGTGAGATTGAGAGTAAAAGCACGAAGGTTGATGTCGTGTCATTATTATTGTTTCATGGTGAGGCTGAGAATAAAAGCACGAAGGGTGATGTTGTGCAGTTTTATTCATTATGTTTGTTCATTCTGTTGGTTGAAGGTTTATCGACTATCCTTATTATCATTCCCTGTTGTAGTTACCGTATCTTGTAACCCTTTCGCATGTCCCCTCCCAATATAACTTGTTAAATCCGTTATTTGTTGTTATGTTGTATGCATATGCGACCCAAATTTCCAACCCACGGGATCGTGATGGCGCCTAATACCACACTTGCTAGGCAAGCCAATGTTAGAACTTAACTAACCATTTTTGTTTTAAAAATTTGCTTAAACATGAATAATAATTTAAAAAATTAAATGAATACTGAATCTAATATTTCCCAATAAATAACTTCATGAATAATAACCAAAAAAAATAAACCGAACCCCGAACTAAATATATACTATATAACTAACTAGGGTCTGGTTTCACAATTCATGAACTACTAAAGAGTACTACAAATAAATGGGCTGAAAGAAATATGTCTCTGTTTTGAATGAAATAAAACAATATCTAAATAAATAAGGGAAAACTCCAGGAATTTGCGGACGCCAGTAGATCTACCTCGTGTCTCCGTGTAAAACTCAAATATGCTCAAAGAATCAGCTCTGACCGATACCTGGATCTGCACAAGAAGTGCAGTGTGCAGTATCAGTACAACCGATCCCATGTACTGAGTAAGTGCCAAGCCTAACCTCGCCGAAGTAGTGACGAGGCTAGGACAAGACACCACATAAAACTTGGACATGCATAAACATACTAGCAGCAATAATAGCATTAAAGAGTTAACATTATATCCAATAATGGGAAGGGATCATGCTATGGGGAATTTAACGTAAGGAGTGAGAAAAACAACAAGACATCAATAAACAGTAATCAACAATAATTTAAAGCAACAAGAATAGAAAAGGAACTCGCACGGCACCACCATTCGTGCTTTTACTCTCATCATCCCCATATTATAAATAAGCATACACGTATCATCATTCGTGCTTTTACTCTCACAATGTATTTCATTCACGCACGACATCACCCTTCGTTCATTTACTCTCACAATGTATTTCATTCAGGCACGACATCACCCTTCGTGCTTTACACTCTTCCTCACAATAGAATATATTTGGATCATGCACGACATCACCCTTCGTGCTTTACACTCCTCCTTACCAATCACAGAATCATTAACAACATACAAAGAGGGATTTCGCAGGAAATCGATATTTCATCATAGTTTCTATTTTCATTTATCATTTCAATCTCAATTCAATATTCAAAATATTATCCATCATGGTGGAACCGGGTACCAAACTTCCAACATTTCAACAACAACGATAATCACAAGTAATAGGCTTTACAACTACCAAAATAACAAGAATTTACTTTCACTCGCATGTTATGACCTGACCACAACGTATAGGTACTCGTCACCTCACCTATACATTGGATTTAGCAACAAAACAGGTAACAAGTAGTCACACAATACCTATTCCCTCAAGCTAAGGTTAGACACAACACTTACCTCGAATTCACAGGCCACTTACTGCTCAAGCACAGCTTTTCCTTTGGAATTGGGCTTCAACTCACTCGTATCTAATCATAATTAGTTCAATATTATTAATTAATTCTAAAGGAAATAACTTTAGTGAAAAATTATGGTTTTCCTAAGTTTTCTCAAAAAAAGTTAAAAACTGACCCCGGGCCCGCTTGGTTCAAACTCGAGGTTCGGACCAAATTCTGTTTATCCATTCACCCTTGAGCCTGAGTATGTATTTAGTTTCGAGTTCGACCCCAATTCGAGGTTAAAATTTGAATTTTACAAAATTCTCTAATTCTACCCAAACCCCCAATTTCTACCATGAAAACCCTTAACTTTTGATTGAAAAGTGATGAAAAAGCCTTGAGAAAATCGCCCTAGGTCTTCTACCCTTGTGAAAAATAAGAAGAAAAACGGCTGGAGTTCTAATTAATGTGAACCTACTTCTCCACCCTCGCACCTGCGCTTGCGCACGTGCGGGAGGGCTTCTGCTTCTGTGGAAAAGGAGCTGGGCAGGTCGGGATGCACCTACAACTTCAATACCGCTTCTACGGTCGCGCACCTGCGCAGAAGGGTCAGCACCTGCGGACGTAAGGGAACCCAGGCTTGGTTACACCTGAGGGCTTCCGCTCGCACCTGCGAGCTCGCACCTACGGCTCAAGGCTCGCAGGTGCGGGCACACCAGAACATCTATTACACCAAATTCTTTACAAGTTCAAAACATCCCGAATCCTACACAAAACTCACCCGAGCCCTCGGGGCTCTAAACCAAGCATGCACGCAAGTCTAAAACATCATACGTACTTGCTCGTGCGATCAAATCACGAAAATAACATCTAAGACTACGAATTTAACCTCAAAACTCATGATTTTTTTCTCAAGAACACTTCAATTTCACTATTTCTCAACTAGATGTTTGAATCACGTCAAATGAACTCTGATTTCCACCAATTTTTACAGATAGGATTTAAATATCATAACAAACCTGTACCGGGCTCCGGAACCAAAATACGGGCCCGATACCAATGAGTTCAAACATTAATTCATTTCCTTATTTCCTTAAAAATTCAGCATAACAATTTTCTTCAAAAATTCATTTCTAAAGCTAGGGACCTCGGAATTTAATTACAGGCATACGCCCAAGTCCCATATTTTACTGCGGACCTGCCGGGATCGTCAGAACATGGATCCGGGTCTGTTTACTCAAAATGATGAACAAAATCAACTAAAACCAAAATTTAAACTCAAAAAATTATTATTTCTCATATTTTCACATAAAAAGCTTTCCGGTTTCACGTCTGGATTACGCATGCAAATCGAGGGAAATAAAATTAATCTTTTTAATGTTAATGATCCTGGAATGGAGTCTTAATTTATAAGATGACCCTTTGGGTCATCACAATATGCACGTCTAAAACAAATGTTCGTCCTCGAACGGACATAGAAAATTACCTGAAATGGCAAAGAAGTTGGGATATCTACTTTGCATGTCCGACTCGAACTCCCAAGTAGCTGCCTCAATAGGCTGACCTCTCCACTGTGCAAGAACTGAAGGGTAACTCTTTGATCTCAACTAACGAACTTGCCGGTCTAAAATGGATACCGACTCTTCCTCACAAGTCAAATCTTTGTCCAATTGGATAGAGCTGAAATCTAACACGTGGGACGGGTCACCATGATATTACCGGAGCATAGACACATGAAATACCGAATGAACTAGGGATAGACCTGGAGGTGACGCAAGTCTATAAGCTACCTCCCCCACTCTCTCGAGAATATCAAATGGTCTGATATACCTAGGGCTCGACTTGCCCTTCTTCCCAAATCTCATGACACCCTTCATGGGCGATACCCGAAGTAATACGCTCTCTCCAACCATGAATGCCACATCACGAACCTTACGATAGGCGTAACTCTTTTTCCTAGACTGAGCTACACCAGGTCGATGTTGTATAACCTTGATCTTATCTAAGGCCTCCTGAACTAAGTCTGTACCCAATAACCGAGCCTCTCCCGGCCCAAACCACCCAACTGGCGATCTACACCGTCTACATTATAATGCCTCATATGGAGGCATCTAAATGCTCGACTGATAACTATTATTATAGGCAAACTTTGCTAACGGAAAATTGATCCCAAGAACCTCCAAAATCTATAACACAAGCGTGGAGCATATCTTCCAAGATCTGAATAGTACGCTCAGACTTTCCGTCCGTCTGAGGATGAAATGATATGCCCAACTCAACTCGTGCACCCAACTCTTGCTGAACTGCCTTCCAAAAGTGTGAGGTAAACTACGTACCTCGATCAGAAATAATATACACGGGCACACCGTGAAGGCGAACAATCTCTCGAATATATATCTCTGTCAACCACTCTGAAGTGTAAGTACTTACCACTGGAATGAAATGTGTTGGTTTAGTCAGCTTATCCACAATAACCCAAACGGCGTCGGACTTCCTCTAAGTCCGTGAGAGTCCAACAACGAAGTCCATAGTGATACGCTCCCACTTCCACTCAGGAATCTCTATATGCTGAAGTAAACCACCGGGTCTTTGATGCTCATATTTCACCTGTTGGCAATTCAAACAACGAGGCACATAAGCAACAATATCCTTTTTCATCCTTCTCCACCAATACTGATGTCGCAAGTCTTGGTACATCTTGGCAGCACCCGGGTGAATAGAATACTTAGAACTATGAGCCTCCTCAAGGATCAACTCACGAAGTCCATCAACATTAGGCACACATATTCGACCCTGCATCCTCAAAACACTGTCATATCCAATTGTAAAATTCTTGGAACCACCGTGCCGAACGGTGTCCCTAAGGACCATCAAGTGTGGTTCATCATCCTGCCGATCTCTGATACGCTTGAATAAGGAAGACCGAGCAACTGTACAAGCTAGAACATAGTTGCGCGAAATGTCCAACCTCACGAACTGATTAGCCAACATCTGAATATCTAAAGCTAATTGTCTCTCACCAACTGGAATAAATGAAAGGATGCTCATACTTATTGCCTTCCTACTCCATGCATCGGCCACCACATTGGCCTTTCCTGGATGATACAATATAGTGATGTCATGATCTTTCAATAACTCTAGCCATCTCCTCTGTCTCAAATTAAGATCCTTTTGCTTGAACAAGTACTGGAGGCTACGATAATCCGTGTAAACCTCACATGGCACGCCATAAAGATAGTGCCTCCATATTTTCAATGCATGAACAATGGCGGCCAACTCCAAGACATGAAGAGGATAATTCTTCTCATGAACTTTAAACTGCTGAGACGCCTAGGCTATCACCCTACCATATTTTCAATGCGTGAACAATGGAGGACAACTCCAAGTCATGAACAGGATAATTCTTCTCATGAAATTTCAACTGCTGAGACATATATGCAATCACCCTGCCATCCTGCATCAATACTGCTCCAAGCCCAACACGGGAATCATCACAATATAATGTAAAAGATCCTGAACCTGATGGCAACACCAAGACCGGTGCTGAAGTTAAGGATGTCTTGAGCTTCTGAAAGCTCGCATCACACTCATCTGACCATTTAAATGGGGCACCCTTCTGAGTCAATCTCGTCATCGGGGCTTCTATAGACGAGAACCCCTCCACAAAACAATGGTAGTATCCCGCCAAACCCAAGAAGCTCCTGATTTTCGTGGTTGAAGGGGTCTAGGTCAGTTCTTGAATGCCTCTATCTTCTTAGGATCTACCTGAATACCCCATGTTGATACGATGTGACCCAAGAAAGCTACTGAATCTAACAAGAATTCACACTTTGAAAATCTTGCATGCAACTGATTATCCCTCAAAGTCTGGAGTGATATACGGAGGTTTTGTTCATGCTCCTCCCGACTGCGGGAGTATATAAGAATATCATCAATGAACACAATTACAAAGGAATCCAGATAAGGCTTGAAACTCGGATTCATCAAATCCATAAAGGCTGTTGGGGCATTAGTGAAGCCAAAAGACATCATCAAAAATTCATAGTGCACATACCTTGTCCGAAAGGTTGTCTTAGTAACATCAGACACCCTAATCTTCAACTGATGGTAGCTCGGTCTCAGATCAATTTTCAAAAACACACTGGCACCCTGAAGCTGATCAAATAAATCATCAATTCTCGGCAATGGATACTTATTTTGATAATAGCCTTATTCAATTGTCGGTAATATGTACACATTCTCATCGATTCGTCCTTCTTCTTTACGAACAAAATCGGTGCACCCCAGGGCGAGACACTAGACCTGACGAAACCCTTATCAAGCAGGTCTTACAGCTATTCTTTCAATTCTTTCAATTCTGGTGTGGCCATCTGGTATGGAGGAACAGAAATAGGCTGAGTGCCCGGAGCCACATATACAAAAATCGATATCCCTGTCGGGTGGAATCCCCTGCAGGTCTGTAGGAAACACTTTGAGAAACTCTCGAACAATAGGCACTGACTCTATTAAAGAATTTCAGCATCATCATGAATATGAGCCAAATAAGACAAACATCCCTTCTCAACCATGCGACGAGCCTTGGCATAAGAAATCACCCTGCTGGGAGAATGACCAGGAGTCCCTTTCCATTCTAATCGAGGCAATCCCGGCAAAGCTAAAGTAACTTTCTTGGCGTGAAAGTCCAAGATGGCATAATAAGGTGACAACCAATCCATGCCCAATATGACATCAAAATCGACCATGGCAAGAAGCAAAATGTCTACACTAGTTTCAAGACCCTCAATAACGACTACGCACGAACGATATACACGATCTACCCCAATAGCATCTCCCACCAGCGTAGACACATAAACAGGGACACTCAGGGAGTCTCGGGGCACAACCAAATACGAGGCAAAATAAGATGACAAATAAGAATAAGTAGACCCCGGATCAAACAAAATAGAAGCAGCTCTATTTCAAATTAAAATGGTACATGTGATAACTACATCGTAGGACTCCATGGATCTGGCTGGAAATGCATATAATCGGGGATGGGCCCCACCACCCTGAACTACGTCATCGGGAGGACCCCTTACAGGTGGACCTCCACCTCTAACGGGCTGGCCTCCACCTATAGCATTTTGAACTCTACCTCTGGCTACCTGACCCCTACTCCTTGCTGGCTGGGCAGGTGGTGGTGCAACCGGTGCCGGAACTATAGCACCAAAATTTTGGTACTGAGAATTATCCGACGCATGAGGGAAATACCTAGCAATGTGCCTCGGGTCACCACAAGTATAACAAGACCTTGTCTATCGAGAATGCTGGAGGAAAAACTGACCCTGTCGACTTGGATAACCCCTTTGAAAGCGCTGGAGAGGAGGTGCATCAAAAGGGGCTGACTGATCAAAATAAGGCAAATGATAGACACGACCACCTAGGGCCCCCTGGGACGTCTGAAGTGCTGAATTAAATGGACTGGAAGGATAGCCTCTGCCCTGAGTACACCCACCTCTAGATGAGGCACCACTGAATCCACCAGAATGGCGAGGTCTCTTGTCTGGCCCCTGACCTCCCATCCTAAGAACCGACTCAACTCTCCTAGCCACATTGGCCACGTCATGAAAGGAAATCTCAGCCTTCGTCTCTTTGGCCATCTGCAACTTGATGGGCTGAGAAAGGCCCTCAGTAAATCTCCTAACTCTCTCTCTCTCTCTCTGTGGGTAACAAAATAACATCATGTCGAGCCAAATCCACAAAGTGGTTCTCATACTTGGTAACTATCATGTCGCTCTGCTGAAGACGCACAAACTGATGACGCTTCTCTCCTCTAGTAGAAATAGGCAAAAATTTCTCCAAAAGAGGTGAGAAAACTTATCCCAAGTCAAATCAGGTGACTCAGCTAGTCTAGTCAACAAATAATCCTCCACCATTTCTTGGCAGAACCAATCATCTGAAACGCGGCGAAGTTAACCCCATTAGTCTCAAAAATACCCATATTACGAATAACCTCATGACAGCTGTCAAGATATTCCTGTGGATTCCTTGAAGGGAACAGGGAAAAGCTTGATGAACCTGTCTAGTCTCCACAAAGCATCGGAAGTCATAGCTGCCCCATCAGTAATTGGGGCTGCAACAACTATCTGAACTACCCCAACTAGGTTGGCTGTTGGGGTCTGGATCTGAGGAGTAGTCAGATCAGGAGTGTGGGTGGCAGGAGTCTGGACCCCTCCTCCAGCATGAGATACGGCTGCTGCCACGGGGAATGTGCCAGTCTGGGCTATAGTCTCTATAAGGCCCACTAATCGGACCAAAGTATCTTGAAGTACCGGGGTAGAAATGAACAACTCTGGGACCTGAGCTGGTCTAGCTGGAAAGGTCTGAGCTGGAGGCCCTTCATCAATCTCAACCTAGGGCTCCGCAGCTGGGGCTGCAGTATGAGCAACAGGCTGAGTCCTGCCCCTGCCTCGGCCTCTGACGTGGCCTCGGCCTTTGCCCCTAATAGAAGTTTTTGTTGGTGCTGGAGGACCGGATTGTTGGTCAACAGAAGAGGAAGCACGTGTTCTCGCCATCTGCGAGAGAATAGAAGAGTTAAATCAGTATTTGTTTTTTGACATATCAAGAATCGCACGACGGAGTAGAAATAGAAGGAGTTTTGTTCCTAACTTCATAGCCTCTGGGTGATAAGTACAGACGTCTTTGTACCGATCCCTCAGACTCTATTAAGATTGTTCGTGAATTCTGAGATCTAGGAAATCCAGAGCTCTTATACCAACTTGTCACGATCCAAATTCCCAACCCACGGGATCGTGATGGCGCCTAACACCACACTTGCTAGGCAAGCCAATGTTAGAACTTAACTAACCATTTTCTTTTAACAATTTCCTTAAACATGGATAACAATTCAAAAAATGAAATGAATACTGAATCTAACATTTCCCAATAAATAACTTCATGAATAATAACCTAATAAATAAATCGAACCACGACCTAAATATATACTATATAACTACCCAGGGTTTGGTGTCACAATTCACGAACTACTAAAAAGTACTACAAATAAATGGGCTGAAAGAAATATGTCTCTGTTTTGAATGAAATAAAACAATATCTAAATATATAAGGGATGGCTCCAGGAATCTGCGGACACCAACAAATCTACCTTGTGTCTCCATGTAAAACTCAACTATGTTCAAAGAATCAGCTCTGACCCGTACCTGGATCTGCACAAGAAGTGCAGAGTGCAATATCAGTACAACCGACCCCATGTATTGAGTAAGTGTCGAGCCTAACCTCGGCGAAGTAGTGACGAGGCTAGGATAGTACACCACATAAAACCTGGACATGTATAAACATACTAGCAGCAATAACAGCAATTAAATAGTTAACATCATATCCAATAATGGGAAGGGATCATGCTATGATGAATTTAACATAAGGAGTGAGAAAAACAACAAGACAACAATAAACAGTAATCAACAATAAGTTAAAGCAACAAGAATAGAAAAGGAACTCGCAGGGCACCACCCTTCGTGCTTTTACTCTCATCCTCCCCATATCATAAATAATCATACAGGGCATCACCTTTCGTGCCTTTACTCTCACAATGTATTTCATTCAGGCATGGAATCACCCTTTGTGCTTTTACTCTCATGATGTATTTCATTCACGCAAGGGATAACCCTTCGTGCTTTACACTTTTCCTCACAATAGAATATATTTGGATCATGCACGGCATTACCCTTCGTGATTTACTCTCCTCCTTACCAATCACAGAATCATTAACAACATACAAAGAGGGATTTCGCAGGAAATCGATATTTCATCATAGTTCCTATTTTCATTTATCATTTCAATCTCAATTCAATATTCATAATATTATCTATCATGGTGGAACGGGGTACCAAACTTCCTACATTTCAACAACAATGATAATCACAAATAATAGGCTTTACAGCAACCAAAATAACAAGAATTTACTATCACTCGCATATTATGACCTGGCCACAACGTATAGGTACTCGTCACCTAACATATACATTCGATTTAGCAATAAAATAGGTAACAAGTTGTCACACAATACCTATTCCCTCAAGCTAAGGTTCGACACAACACTTACCTCGAATTCACATGCCACTCACTACTCAAGCACAGGTTTTCTTTTGGAATTGGGATTCAACTCACTCATATCTAACCATAATTAGTTTAATATAATTAATTAGTGATAAAAGAACTAACTTTTCTGAAAAATTAAGGTTTTCCTAAATTTTCTCAAAAAGAGTTAAAAATAGACCCCGGGCCGGCTTGGTTCAAACTCGGGGTTTGGACCAAATTCTGTTTACCCATTCACCTCCGAGCCTGAGTATGTAATTAGTTTCGAAATCTAACCCCAATTCAAGGTCAAAATTTGATTTTTTACAAAATTCACTAATTCTACCCAACCCCCCAATTTCTACCATGAAAACCCTTGATTTTTGATTGAAAAGTAATGAAAAACAATGGGTAATTGAAAGATAATAGTTAATGAACACTTACCTATGATTTTGGAAGAAAAATCCTTGAGAAAATTGCCCTAGGTCTTCTACCCTTGTGAAAAATAAGAAGAAAAATGAGTGGAGTTCTAATTAATGTGAACTCACTGCCCGACCCTCGCAACTGCGGTGCTTGGGTCGGACATGCACTTGTGCACGTGCGGGAGGGCTTCCGCTTCTGCGAAAAAGGAGTTGGGCAGCTTGGGTCGCACCTGCGACTGCAATAGTGCTTCTGCGGTCATGCACCTGCGCAAAATGGTTCGCACCTGCGGACGTAGGGGAACCCAAGCTTGGTCGCACCTACAGGCTTCCGCTCGCACCTACGGCTAGAGACTCGCTGGTGCGGGCATACCAAGAACAGCTATTACACCAGATCTTTTACAAGTTCAAAACATCCTGAAGCCTACACGAAACTCACCAGAGCCCTCGGGGCTCTAAACCAAACATGCACGCAGTTAAAAACATCATATGGAATTGCTCGTGCGATCAAATCACAAAAATTACATCTAAAACTACGAATTTAACCTCAAAACTCATGATTTGTTTCTCAATAATACTTCAATTTCACTATTTCTTAATCGGACGTCCGAATCACGTCAAATGAACTCCGATTTCCACAAATTTTCATAGATAGGACATAAATATCATAACAAACCTGTACCAGGCTCTAGAACCAAAATATGGGCCCGATACTAATGAGTTCAAACATTAATTCATTTCTTTATTTCCTTAAAAATCCAGAATAACAATTATCTTCAAAGATTGATTTCTAAAGCTATGGACCTCGGAATTAAATTCCAGGCATACGCCCATGTCCCATATTTTATTGCGGACCTCTCGAGATCGTCGGAAGATGGATCCGGGTCCGTTTACTCAAAATGTTGAACAAAGTCAACTAAAACCAAATTTTAAATTCCAAAAATTATCATTTCTCATATTTTCACATAAAAAGCTTTCCGGTTCCACGCCTAAACTGCGCACGCAAATGGAGGTAAATAAAATTAATATTTTTAAGGCTAATGACCCTGGAATGGAGTCTTAATTTATAAGATGACCATTTGGGTCATCACAGCATATCGGGACCCATTGGCTTGCCTACCAAGTGAAATGTTAGGCGCCATCACGGTCCCGAAGGTGGAAATTCTGGGTCGTGACAAGTTGGTGATGTTTTATACGTCAATACCACACAAGAAAGGGGTGATTTATGTGGTGTCCAATTTTTGAGTGTTGTCTCAATAGAAGAACCTGGTTCTTCTTGGTGTCCCAACTTTNGAAAACACCTGGCTCAAACGGTGAAAAAAGCACGACCTACTCCTCAGTAGGATTTTCCCAAACTCTTCACTACAACTCTGAGCCAAACAGCATTTACAAAATAAACTCTTTTGTAAATCTAGGACTAACTCTAATCCCTTTGTAGCAAACTAGCATCTAGCTAACTATGACGAGCTTCAAGTTAACTCTAACTTGAACAGTGTGTACATATTACAATTGCTTCTAATAAAGTTGAAAGATACAATATTAAGTCAGCTACTACAACCAACTAACTCGAAAGACAAACAGATGGAACAGGTTCTTCTAGCTAGTCAGTAGCCGTTGTGTCGCACAAGGATTCTGCTTGCAAAATTTATTTGGTAATTTTTCCTTCAGCTCTTGCTTCAATTCTGTCTTTGTGCGAATGATTCTTTAGTAGGAATACTTCAACATTATATAGCGCCAGAAGTTGAGATGTTCTTGTTTAGTTCTAATGTAATTCTTCCTTGGTGGAAGAGTTTGTATTTATCTCAACTTCCTTCCTTTATTTTCTTCCTTGCTGAACACGAACTCTAACCCCTTATCAATTTGCAACCTTTTCGCATTAGGAGACAACCTCTTAGTTCATGGATAATTCACATATCACATTTATCTCTTGTGCATGTATGGCTCTTGTGCCAATTGGTTCGTTCGAGATGTTTGCCCTGATGGACATTGTTTAACTGGTTAGGCATTTGTCAATCTTCAAAACCATGCAGTGACTTGGGTCAACAAATTCCCATTTTTGATGATGACAAACTCTGCGCTCAACCCTGTATAAATTTCAAACTCTTTGTATGGTTTTAAGAATTTATCATGGAGACACCAGGTTCATTAGGTTATAAATATCACAACTTTTTTAAATTTTGAAAAAGCACATATCTTCCTCCTTTTGGCATCATCGAAAATTTGCAAAATGATAAACTTACTAGAGTTGTTAACAATTACTCATGGCCATTGAGGCAACTACAGGTGCAAACATGACTAATCATCAAAAGAAACCAGTAAATGTAAGTTATCTAAGAAACTGAGACAATTCAATAACAAAAATAGCAGAATTCATTGATTAGAATGCACTTCAAGCACCATACAAAAAAACTAAAGCAGTCACTACCATGAGCAAAAACAACAAAAATAGAAACAGAACAAAACCTGAACTAGGCAATGAGAGGTTTTTGGTAGCTCTAGAATTCCTAAGGTTGGGAAGGGGCAGATGAGGTTGGGGTCTTGGCTTGAAGGAGAGAAAGCATTTGTTAAAGAACACCTTCATTTTTCTCCTTCTCCTTGGCTACTTCCGATCTGAGAGCATCCAGCTCAGCTTTAACCTCATGAAGGCGAGAATTCAATCGAAGGATCTCCGCATCCTTTATCTCTCCTTCCTGCACCAATGACCTGACTTTGCTATTGACTGGCTGCTTCCTAGATGAACCAGGTTCATCCTCAGGAACATTGACAATATAATCACATGTCAGCAAAGTGTTCTTCCCAAAATAATCCTTAGAAGTAGTCATCTCAGCTTTCTTCATAGGAACCTCAAAGTGGGCAAGCACAACTATTAGAATAAAGCCATATGGAATAGCGTGTTCTTTGGTTCCATTTACAACTCTGTCCAAGAGCTGAATGATAAAAGCTGGTCAGTTAATCTGTTTTCCCCTGTACAGGCACTCCATAAATGTTAAGTCCATGTAACTGGCGATGTGCCTATGCTCTTGTCTTGGCAGCAGAAACTTGATCACAAATTCGAAGAGTAGCTTGTTTTAGGGCTTCATTTCACTTTTGAACACTGACTTGGGCTCAAGTTCCTTCTCATTTTCACAAAAGAATCTTGATGGACCAGGTCCATCGTCTCATCATCAACAATAACAGCCTCAATAAGCTCTCCTACTTTTTCCTTTTGCTTTGCAGCTTTCCTTTTCTTTCTCTCTCTCAGAGCCCTTTCTAACTCTTCTTCTCCTTGTCTAACAGCACTTCTTGTAGCATGAACCTTTGGGGAAGGAGCATTAGCAGATATAGAAAATTTTCTTTTCTTTGGTGGAATTTGGGTAGTAACCTTCTTTGATTTTTAAGTTCTTTTCCTTTTGGGATTTTAGGACTCCCCCAGCTTCCTCAGCATCTCCGCCAATGTCTCCTCGATAGATGAACAAGGTTCATCTGTTGATTCTTGTAGGCTCTCTAAACATGTTGTTGCTTCCCCAGCAACACTTCCCCCTAAATCTATGACTCCTTCATTAATCATAGGAGCGGGGCCACAAATAGCCAACGTGGCACCGTCCTCCCTAGATCCCCTTAAAACCCCTCTTTCTCCCTCTCTCTCCAGATTTTTTCCCAGTTTTCTTTGCCTATCCAGCACTTCTACATCAACAACTGACCCAACCAACACAAACCTATTTTCAGTAGTAGCAGTTTCAGATTCAACTTCAATATTACCTTGCTCAGAACTGGATGAACCTGGTGCTTCATCCTCATTAGCGGATTTGAATGATTCACTTAAAGATTCAGACTCATGAACCTCGTTGGCTTTAATAATTTCCTCCAAGAATCTTGCACGAGATCAAAAAGCAACTAATTTTCCAGCCAAAACTGTTACTCTTCGTGCCTTGGGGGCTGGAGTAGGGTTAGGTGTGGGTTTAGGACTGGGTTCAAGAACTGGAGGGTTTTGGGGGGATGAAGATCTGTTTGATGAATGTGAACTGTAAACTGAAGGAGGATTAGGACTAGAAATTTCTTCCCCACGATCTGAGTTTGTGTAGGAAGATGAAGTAGGGGGTGGTGAAGATATTATTATGAATAATTTTGGAAGTAAAGAGACGATCAGTTTTGGTTAGAGAAGAATAGAGAACTTGGTTCGACTTATTGATGTTATGAAGAGGGGAAGTAATGATAACCATTTTATAAGATGTGGCTATAAATTTTGCAACGGGCAGAATATTTACTCAAGTGGGAGTCTAATAGATGGAGGAGTTTCGTTGATTAGACAGTTGAGAATCTCCTAACTCTAGGATAATTAAGTAGCGATGAGACATCTTGGAATGAGTTCATTTAGGGATAAGTACAAAGAATTTGAAATGAACCATTCAATAATTGTATGGAGATGAGCACGTACCTTGTAAGTTAGATGAACCAGCTGGGATGAACCAGGTTCATCGTGTTAAAGTCTTTAATTTGCCTCAATTTACAAAGATAGAAAAATATCATTAGCAACCAGGGAATCATATTAATATATGGCAAGAGAGTATGACAGTAAAGTCATGATACTGAGCAATAATTAGTCTGGTTGATTATCTATGTTAGTGTTTCTAGCAAAAAAATATTTTTTTTCATTTTTTTTTTATTTTTTTTTTGTTTTTCAATTAGGTGATCTTAATCATCCCTAATTCAAGCCGGTTTCTCTCAAAATGCTCCCTACATAGTTCTTTGGTAAAGATATCTGCAATTTGTTGGTCAGTAGCACAAAATTTGATTGAGGTCATTCCTTTTTCATAGTTATCCCTTAGGAAATGGTGTCTAACATATATGTGCTTAGTTCTTTTATGATGAACCGGGTTCTTCATCATACTAATTGCACTAGTGTTGTCACAGAAAATAGGAATACATCCAACCTTTATACCAAAGTCCGTGAGTTGTTGCTTGATCCATAGAAATTGAGCACAACATGAGGCTGCAGCCACATATAGTCTCAGCAGTAGACAAGGCTACTGAATTTTGTTTCTTGGTGGCCCAAGGCAGGAGCCCAAAAAGTGAGCCATGTCTGAAGTACTTTTCCTGTCAACCAGGAAACCTGCATAATCAGCATCAGCATATCCTAGAAGGTCGAAATTACTACCTTTAGGATACCAAAGGCACAAATCAGTGGTGCCTTTCAGATATCTCAAAATTCTCTTCACTGCAGTTAGATGGGACTACTTTGGATTTGCTTGAAACCTAGCACACAGTCATACACTGAACATAATATCAGGTCTGCTGGCAGTGAGTTATAATAGAGACCCAATCATCCCTCTGTATAGCTTCTGATCAACGGATGAACCAGGTTCATCCACATCTAATTTTGTAGTTGTGGCTATGGGGGTGTCTATTTCCTTTGAGTCTTCCACTTTAAATTTCTTGAGCAATTCTTCCACATACTTTTGTTGATGGATCAATGTTCCATTTGAGTTTTGCTTGATTTGCAAGCCTAAGAAGAAGTTTAGCTCACCCATCATACTCATCTCAAACTCACTCCTCATAAGTATAGCAAAATCCTTACTCAATTTTTCATATGTCGACCCAAATATGATACCATCCACATATATTTGCACAACCAGGAGTTCATTACCCTTTTCCTTTAAGAACAAGGTGCTATCAATTTTACCTCGTTTGTATCCATGTTCTAGTAGGAATTTTGATAGACGCTCATACCATGATCTTGGTGCTTGTTTGAGACCATAAAGAGCCTTGTCAAGTTTGTATAGATGGTCAGGTGACTCCTTGCTTTCAGAACCTGGAGGATGTTTGACAAGTACATCTTCCTTCAGATAGCCATAGGCACTCTTAACATCCATCTGATGGAGAGTGAATTCCATGTGTGCAGCAAATGCTATAACAAGTCTGATTGCCTCCAGTCTTGCCACAGGGGCAAAGGTCTCATCATAGTCAATTCCCTCTTCTGACTGTATCCTTGAACATCCAGTCTAGCCTTGTTTCTTATAACAGTTCCATCCTTATCGAGCTTGTTCTTGAAGACCCACTTTGTTCCAATCACTGATATGTCTAGTGGTCTGGGTACCAAGTGCCACACTTGACTTCTTTCAGATTGATTCAGCTCTTCTTGCATGGCAATTACCCAGTCAGCAACCTGTAGGGCTTCAATAATGTTCTTTGGTTCAATCAAGGATAGAAAGGCATCAAACGCACATAGATTTTTCAAAGAGGATCCTATTTTGATTCCAGATGCCATATCTGTTATGATGTTCTCAAGAGCGTGAGAACTCGGATATCTGTGTGGTTTGAGAACCAATTGTTCACTTCTGGATAGTTCCATGGTGTCTTATTGTTGTGGAACAGGATCGGGGCCAAGATTCATATGTTGAGTTCCCCATGTCATGTTGCTTGGGTAGTTGGACCTAGTCCGTCGACTGTTCCATCTTCCATGTTTGCTTCAATGTTTTCACTGCTTCTCACCAGTCAAAGCTCCTCATCTTCTGGTTCCTGTCTCTCAGCAAGAGTGTTAGTTTCATCAGAGATAACATGTACACTTTCTTCTACACACATAGTTCTTTTATTATACACTTTATAAGCTTTGTTATGTGATGAATATCCCAAGAATACTCCCTCATCACTTCTGGGATCAAATTTTCCTAGGGAATCTTTGCCATTATTGTGCACAAAGCACTTGCATCCGAAAGCCCTAAGGTGGGATATGTTGGGCTTTCTCCCTTTAAGTAATTCATAAGGAGTTTTCTCTACCAGAGGCCTGGTCATACATCTATTTATTATGTAGCATGTAGTGTTTATTGCTTCTGCTCAGAAGCTATGAGGTAGTTTGCTAGAATGAAGCATGGTTCTTTCCATATCTTCAATAGTTCTATTCTTTCTTTCAACAACCCCATTTTGCTGCGGGGTTCTAGGGGTAGAAAAATTGTGATTGATACCATGTTCATCATTGAATTGAGCAAACTTTGCATTCTCAAATTTAGTACCATGATCAGATCTTATTGATGCTAGTTGATTTCCTAACTGATTTTGAGTTTTCTTAACAAATGAGGTGAACATATCAAATTCTTCATCCTTAGATGTCAAAAATAAGGTCCAAGTGAACCTTGAATAGTCATCAACTAGCACCATTACATATTTCTTACCACCTCTGCTCAGAGTTCTCATAGGACCACATAGGTCCATATGAACCAGTTCCCATGTCCTGGTGGTACTGACCATTTTCTTACTTTTGAAAGAAGATCTTACCTGCTTCCCCCTTGCACATGCCTCACAAACTTTGTCTTCCTTGAACTTAATGTTAGGAAGCCCTACCACTAAGTCTTTAGTGACTAGTTTGTTTAGATGATTTAGACTTGCGTGACCAAGTGTTTTGTGCCACCGGAGGGGATCACTGTCCAACACACTTAGGCAAGTGAGTTCATTTTCAGACAGTGTGGACAAGTCTATGACATAGATGTTATTCATTCTTTTTCCCTGCAAAACAATCTTGTCAGTAAGCAGGTTAATCACAAAACATTTTGTGGAAGTAAAGGCAACCAGGTTACCTCTGTCACATAGTTGTGATACACTGATCAGGCTATATTTCAAGCCATCTATTAGATACACATGTTCAATGGATCGTGTGTCATCCTTACCTACCTTACCAACCCCAATAATTTCACCTTTCTTTCCATTTCCAAAGGAGACATTTCCTCCTTTGAGGCTTTCAAGTGAAAGGAACTGTTCCATGTTCCCTGTCATATGCTTTGAGCAGCTACTATCCAAATACAAAATTTGGCTGCCTCATCTCCCTTGAACCTACAAAAATNAGCTTTTTCTGGCCATGGTAGCCAGTTTTTCTCTTTAACAAAACTCTCATTTCTTCGACTGGCCTGCTCTTTTGCAGTACACTCAATTTTGTAGTGGCCAGTCTTACTACAGTAGGTGCAGATTTTATTCTCAAGGAGAGTGAGATACTTGCTTTTGGGATACCACTTGGGCAATTGAATCCCAAAGCCAATCCCTCTCCTGTTTCTATTATGATTCTCTTGAAGCCATGTCAAGGCATCAGTGGATTTATTCCATGTACAAGTTCGATCTAATTCATGTTTGAATTTGCCAAGTTCTTCTTTAAGAGTTCTTATCTGTTCATCCTTGGCAAACATCTTATCTTTTAGTTTTCCCACATTTTCTTCTAACATGATATAAGAATGATAAACAACCTTTTTACTGGATCCTAGCATTAGTTTTAAGTTTTCAGATTTTAGTTTTAGAATCTCAGTTTCAAGTGGATGAACCTGGTTCAACAAGACAACGTTTTTCTTTTCAGATTCACTTACTCTGATTTCCAGGTTCATGAATTTTGCTTTTAGCATTTCACATTCTTTAGAGAGTTGTTCCTTCTCTTTGGTTGTTTCTTCGGAATCATCCATGAAATCAAGTAGCAACTCAGAGAGTTTTTCCTTAGATATGAACTTTATTTTATTTTTAAGATGGGAGATACTTACCTTTGGTTCTTCATGTGATTCCTCATCGGATTCTCCAATTTCCATGAGCACCTGATCTTTATTCTCACCATCTTCTTATTCCTTATCTAAACTTTCCCCCAAGCAACAACCATAGCTTTTGTTGTGGTTTTCTTGGGTTGGACCAGTTACTTCTTCTGGTTCCTTCTTTCATATCTCTTCTTTTTCTATTCCACTTCCCACTGAGGACAGTTATTGATAAGGTGGTCAGTCTTTCCACACTTGTAGCATCCCTCGTTGGTTGGCTTTTCTGGAGCTTTTTCTTTGTTGTAATTTCCTCCTCTAGAGATGTCCTTCTTCCTTATTAGAATGTTTCTGAATTCTTTAATAATCATGGCCATCTCATATTCCTCAAGATCTTCTCCCTCAGTGATTCTTAGTGCTAGAGTCCTCTCCTTCTTTGGATCATCCATCTTCATTGTCTGCCTTCTAAGTTCATAGGCAGTAAGGTTTCCAATTAATTCATCCA
>ML335308.1:0-22475 GCA_005239505.1 Nicotiana paniculata | reverse complement strand
CCTAAACGTGTAGGAGACTTCTATTCCAACCGGGAAACACTTAAACTCGTCAAAACTCGAATTTGAACAAACTTGGGACCCCGGGCGTTTTGTCTCTAAGGCCTGGATAAGGTCAGGCCAGGCTTGGCATTTTGGCTCTAAGGCCTGGATAAAGCCAGGCCAGGCCTGGAGTTTTGGATCTAAGGCCTAGATAAGGCCAGGCCAGGCTTGACGTTTTGGCTCTAAGGCCTGGATATAGCCCGGTGCACTCCTCTTCGCCTCTTGAGCGTATTTTCGACGTTTTTGCATCCATTTAGCTCGGCTTCCATCTCCAATTCACCTACACATGAAATTGACTCCATTATTCTCATAAAAAGTGTGTTTTAATCATTAACGCACATAAAATGTAAGGCATATAACATGTTAAACTATGCAATTTAGTCTTGCATCAGGGACAATTCCCCCTCACAAGGTTAGAAAGGACACTTACCTCGCTCCGAAATTCCATAACCATCTCCCAAGCCCTTCCGACGACTCCAATGGATGCACAACGCCCCAAAACCATCCAAATAACGACAAATCAATGAAAATATACTCTAATATTTGCAAAAATTCAAATTATATAATTCCCCAACTCCGCTCAGTGAATTGACAAAAATGCCCTCGGGCCCACGTGCCCGGATTTCGAAATTTCTTGAAGATAAACTCTACCCGTAGCTTTACTAGTTCAAATATACAATTTACTCAAATATTCATGCTCAATTCGTGGCTAAAATCCAAATTACAAAATTTTCTAGGTTTTCTTCAAAATTCCCAATTTTTCACAACTTTTCATGTTCAATCCATGCATAAACCTTTTAATTGACTTGGAATGAGAATGAATCACTTACCTGATGATGCTTGATGAAAATACCTTCTTGAAGCTCCTCAAAATCGCCCACACCAAATGAAATAATGAAGAAATGGCCAAGAATCCCGTTTGAAAAACAATCTGCCCAGCACTGCCCTTCTATGCGATCGCAGAAAGGCCACCGCTATCGCATAGGCCAAACCATGTTGCCCCAAACTCTGCATTATATGATCGCACTCTACACCACGCGATTGCACAACCCATTCCCAGCTGCCTCCCATTTTCCTCCTTCGTGATCGCAGACCTCCCACTGTGTTCTCACAAGCCAACTTCAGACCCCTTCAATTCCTTCTACGGTATCGCATGACAAGGGATGTGATCGAAATGAACCCCCAAAACACCAGAAACAGTAGCAGCAAACATGAAGGAAATGATCTGAATTAATCCCGAAACACACACGGGCCCCCCGGGACCCCGTCCAATCACACGACTCAGTCCCATAACATCCCACGGACTTTCTCGAGGCTTCTAATCACATCAAACAATGCCAAAACCACGAATCGCACCCAAATCCCATCTTTATGAACTTTGAAATTTCAAACTTCCACATCCGATGCCAAATCCTATCAAATCACGTACGATTGACCCCAAATTTTGCACACAAGTCATATTCGATATTACGGACCTGCTCCAACTTCCGGAATCACATTCCGACCCTGATATCAAAATTTCCACTTCCGGTCAGATTTCTCAAAAACCTTCAAATTTCTGACTTTAGCCAAATGGCTTCAAAATAACTTACGGACATCCGAATTCACTTCCGATCGCGCTCCCAACTCCAAAATCACCACACGGAGGTATTCCTGGTCTCGGAATCCCAAACAGACATCAATAACACTGAAATGCGCTTCAAGCCAAACTTAGGAAATTTCTTCAAAATGCTGACTTCCACAATATACGCTGAAACGCTCCGGGTTATCCAAAGCCCAATCCAGACATACGCCCAAGTCCGAAATCATCATACGAACTTGTTGGAACCTTCATATCCTGATTCCGAGGTCGTTTACTCAAAATTCCAATAATAGTCAATTTCTCCAACTTAAGGCTTTTAAAATGAGAATTTTCTTTCTAATTTGACTCTGAACTTCCCGAAATTCAACTCCAACCATTCCCATGAGTCGTAATACCTGAAATGGAGCTGCTCATGACTTCAAACCATTGAACGACACGCTAGATCTCAAAACAACTGGTCGGGTCGTTACACATTTCACTATTGTTGTTATGCGGAGTATAAGGGTGGCATCTCACTGTTGTTGAATGTACGGAGTGATAGGGGCGGATATTGTGTTATTGTCATGGCAGAGTGATATGGGTATATATTATACGCAATGATACGACTGGCTATCAAATAGATAAGGGTGGCTAACGATATCGTCAGGGCGGAGTGATACGGGTGGTTGTCGGAGAGATAAGAGTGGCAATGTTAGGGATGATGTGTTATGGCTCGGGGGCATTGTGTTGGTGATTTTTTTGTGATGGTGTGCTTTTCCTTGTGTTTTTCATACACCTTACATGACTTGATTTGTTGTTTCGATGAGATACTCGATGTCTTTGATATTACATGATAACTTGGGGTGTAGTAGTACACTCGCACAAGCATACACCGTAGCATGCCACTTATACTAGCTCAGGAGTATGAAATTGACATTTATTGATCATGCCCATGTGTTCTTGTATTATTTGTTTCCATTTCGATATTGAGCATGTGACCATGCCAGGCGGATTGTGATTGTGATCTTGTGACCATGCCGTGCGAATTATTATTGTGAGCCTTTGACCATGCGGGACGGACTTTGATTGTGAGCATGTGGTCATGCTGGGCGGATAGAGATATTAGCACGTGAGTTATCCATGCAGTTATGATTCGGGATATGGGCACGAGGTGCCGTGAGTACATGATGGTGGTTGACACACGTGACTTGTGACTATGAGATGAGGTAGGGTGATTTTGTTGTGAACCTTTTGTTACCACGGCTTGATTAATTGATTTTCCTCTGTGCTCCTTATTTGGTTTCAATAATACTTCTCGATGTTCTTGTTGCTTTACTGTTTATATCACATATGGATTTTGTTTCCATTTACGGATTTCTTCTTCGTGTTATTAGCTTTATACTTTTATACTATACAGGTTACTTTGTTTAATGAGTTTCGTAAATTGTACCTCGTCACTACTCCACCGAGGTTAGTCTTGATACTTACTGGTGCCTGTCACGACGAAATTTCCCCTATAGGTCGTGATTGCGCCCAATGTTGCCACTAGGCAAGCCAACGATGAACTAGTCATGTATTTATTCTTTTTAATAATTTTAAATTAGTTGATTTTATTTATTGAGAAAGTGATTAGTGAAAAATTATATTAAATTAAAGCATAAACTAATGAGAGAATAAATACAGTGAATCTAATTCTCAAAACCATAAAGTGTCTACTAGAATATTCTCAGAACACGGTGTCATAAGTGTATGAGCAACTAGTAGAATATACAAAACACCTATGCTACTGTCTTGAATAAGATGGACAGAAAGTAAATACAAAAGAGATACTGCGGGTGTTGCAGAAAGAACATAGAGAGCAGCTCACCCTTAAGCCTCGGGATAATGGGGGTGCGCACCTGAATGACTGCCAGATGCACCTGCCTCAAATCCTGTACGATTAGTACAGAGGTGTAGCGTGAGTAGATAAACAACATGTACGCATTAAGTATCTCGTCTAACCTCAAAGAATTAGTGACAAAGGGTCTACATTGACACTTACTATGGGCCAATAAATAGAAATTCTAAATAGGTATGGAATACATCAATAATAATATCACAATAACAAACAGTAAATAAGTGATTCTTTCACTAGAAGTCAATTTAAAGTCTCCAATTAGCACATACTAGCTTCAACAAATACGGTCCACCAAGTAAACTATAATTTATCAAGTCATGGAAGTAATATAAAGTGAAATCGTACTTCGAGCATTATCACTCACAATTTATGCCGAGGTTGTACGGCCCAATCCAGAATAATGTGTACACTGCCGAGGGTTGACCGACACAAACCATAGATGCATCTATTATAGTGCCAAGGCGTTTGACCTGCTCCACAAGAAGATAGAATACTTTATGAAAATCTTATTTAAAGGCTATTACAAGACTAATACACAAGGAGGCCCAATTTCTATTAATGATCAAGTAACCCACCAAAAGTCAAAGTAAGTGAAGTTCGGTCTTTATGAATTCTTTATCAAATTTCAATATAATTTAAGCACTTAAATTAACAGGTAGAGTGTAAACAATACAAGTATTTCGTGATAGGGTCCTAAAACTACCCGGACATAAGCATGATTTGTATCTACACACGGACTCTCGTCACTTCGTGCGTACGTAGCACCCACAATTAGAAGAAAATAGTAATTTAAAACACCTATGGGGTAAATTCCCTCTTACAAGGTTAGCCAAGAGACATACCTCATCCCAAAACTTACTTTCTAGCCCACAAATTCACTCTAAAGCCTCAAGTTGATGCCGAACAATCCGAAGCTAGCTAAATATTACATAAGTTAATCAATATACACTCACAAGTTCATAATTAGCTATTACAGTAATTACCCAACCCAAATTGGAAGATTCCTATCAGTCCCACTTGCCCGGATTTCGGAAATTTTCGAAGATAAATGTTACCCATAATCTCACGAATTCAAATAAATAATTTCTACCAAATTTCATAATCATTCTCATGGCCTAGTCTCATTTTTATCAAAACCTAGGTTTTTCAATAATCTCGTAAAATTTCCACAATTTCTATGTTAAAATATACCCATAATGCATTATTTAAACTCATATTGTATAGAAATTAATTACCTCAAAGTGCTCGGTCGAACCCCTCCCCCCCACCCCTCAAAGAGCTCTAAATTCGATCAACAAGTGAGAGAAATGGAGAAAATGAGCTGAATTCCCAATTTTAAAACACACTGACCAGGTATTTCTTCTTCGCGATCGCAGAAAACCCACCGCCATCGCGAAGGCAAGCTGCCCAAGCCTAGGAAAAAAATGGTCACGACGAACGCGAGGACCCGCAAACGAAGGCTGACGTGTCTAAGCTTCACGAACGCGGGGTCCAGCTCGCGAACGCGAAGAGGAATGGTGCTCATCCCCTCCCCCCCCAAGCCTTTCTCAATACACGAACGCAGGCCCCTTCACATGAAAGCGAAGGCCACAGGTCCTATACCTTCACGAACACGAAGAGCAAATATCAGCCCCTCACATTTTCCTTCTCCGCGAATGCGACATAGCTCTCGTGTCTGCGAAGAAGGAAACAAGAACCATCACACCAGATTTTTTGGACTTAGCTATGTGCGGTCTGAAACTTACCTGACCCACCCGAGACACCGCCTGAATGCACCAACAAGTCCATAACCATAATATGGACCTACTCGAACTCTTGAACCACATAAAACAACATTAAAACTAAGAATCACACCCAAAAACCAAATTGAATTAAGTTATGAACTTCATGCTTTTCAACTTACTCCGAACGCGCCAAATACTTAGACTACTCGGAATGACACCAAATTTTGCGTGCAAGTCATAAATCACCATACATAACTATTCTTAGGATTGAAACGGACCACAATAACACCAAATCCTAATCCAAACAAAACTTAAATAATTTGAAAACCTTCAATGGGTCAACTTTAAATAATAAACGCTGACATGCTCTCGGGTCACCCGAAACACGATCTGAATACATGCCCAAGTCCAAAATCATCATACCAACCTATTGGGACCGTTAAATCCTGGTTTCGAGGTTGTTTACTCGAAATGTTGACTCAAGACAAGCTTGGCATTATTGGCTATTATTAAGAAACTAAGTGCTCCGTTTTCAACCCGAACCCTTCCAAACCCGAACCAACCATCCCTGCAAGTCATAAAATATAAAAGCACATACAGGGAGTCTAATTAGGCAAACAGAGACCTAGAAAGAAAAATAGTCAATCGGGTTGTTACAGCACCAATCGTGGTGTACTCATACTACACTTCTGCACATTTTTGTGAAGATTCAGGTACTTCGAAGTTTGTTGATTGTTAGATAGCGGATTAGATATTGTTGTGGAGACTTCAGGGTATACCTTCCATCACGTTCGAAGGCCTCGAAGTCACCTTTGGAAGTTATTTATGTACAATTTACTTATATTCTGAAACAGTTGTACTTAGAGATTTTCTAGTGAACTCACTATAGCTTATGACTTGTACTATCGGTTTTGGGATTGTTGGTTTTGTATAGAAATTTCTTTTTCATATTTAATAGTTGCTGGTAGAATTTTTCCATTAATTCAATAAGTGTTACACTTAGCTACTCTTAAAGACTAGGTTCCATCACGACATCCATCGGAGTGAAATTGGGGTCGTGATAAAGTTACACTTTTCTAGCTTATCATAGAGATTCTTCTGGTTGTAAGAAAACTTAGCATGTGGCCGAACTAAATCCAACTTTCTATGTTTTAGCTTTATACCCTGCCTTCTCTATGTGATCTTTTATATTTACTATCAAACTTCAACTGGCGATATGAAGTTATTGGTGATAGAACTTCATGAAACTTATCCAACTCCATGTTTATCCTTGAATTAAGCTTGGAGATCAACGATCTTCTTTAGAATGCATCAATTGCATTGCTTGTACACCAATAGTCACTTTGATGATAGCTATATGTATATTTATGACATAAGGACTTCTTACTTTTCAAATATATAGATTCAAACTCTCCATTATCCACTCCATTTTAGGTAATCCTTCCTCTTGTTCATGCATATTTTTATGGACTTCACGAATAATACAATATGCTGAATTATTATTTGGAATAATAGAGTTAAAAATAAAGTTAATAATATGTTGAGCATCTCTAAAAGGCAGAAAGCCAATGACACACATGACTAGATATTCCAATGGACTATCATAAAATTTTGGTGGTAAATCCTAAGCTTGTGAATCCAATACATGATCCTCGTCTCTTTGATATTGGTCTTCATTAGTTTTGTGCTCTTCACGCCCTTGATTATCTGAATATTTATCATATTGGTCATGGTACCTTGGTAATCTTGTGGCTTGGTCATCTTCAACCTCGTCAACTTGCTCAATATATTTTTTTGTTGCGGTTAAATTGGTAGACATCAAAGTTCTAGACGCGGCAGTAGCACTGGCATGTTATGTGGTAGTGGAGGTTGTAGGCGTTGTGGAAGATTTAGTACCTGATTTTGAAGCACTAAACCTTCAACCAATTCTGTCAAATGCTTGATGGATTTTGTCAAGCTATCTAGTTGCACTTTAATTTCTTCATTATCTCTTCCAAGGACTCTAGTTCATAATTTCTTAATTTTAATTTCCAAATCAACTAGAGAGAATCCCGAGCTTGCTACTTGCTTGACTTGTAACATGATGAATAAGACCACAAACTAAGAATTCGAACCTGGAACATATGCTCTGATACCAATTGATGTACTTTTGAGGTTTTGTAACTCTCAAGCACAAAGAGAGAGAAACAAAAGCATCCCGCTAAAGGTTTTTTATACAAATAGCGAAAGCGTTTTTCAAACTCACATGAGAAAATTGTAAGATGAAAAGAACCTTACTCACTCGTTCTTCAATCCCGCAAGGTTCAAGAAGAATTGAATAAATGAGGAAGAATAAAATAAAAGATAAATCACGTTTTTGAAGCAAGAGCTTAGAAAAACTAATCATCAACATTTATTTTCAGCATATTGAGCCCTTTAAATAGGCCTTACAATGAGTAAAATTGATAAGGTTAAGAAAAACTAATCCTAATTAAACTAGAATAAGAATAAGGCTAAGAAAACATATGCTAACTAAAATAGGAAAAATAATTTTAGTAGGAATGGGATACCAAGTAACAATCTTAGTTTGACTAGAATGACAAATATAATCCTACTAAAGAAAGAATTAAATTACTACGAAATAAGAAAAAAGAAATCCTAATCTTGAGTGGATTCTTGGCTTCTTGAATTTCTTGATCTTACACCAATCATGGTACGATATATAAGGATAAACTTGTTCCTTTATTTCTAGTTTTCTTTATATATTTACTCATAACGAAAAACTCAATGATGATCTCTTCAACAATGGTTTCTTACTCAAAAGTTGGGATGACTCAATAAAGTTTGTGGCTTAAAATTCGAGCAGGTTCGTGGTTTCGGATCATTTTTTCATGTTTGATGCTATTGTTGCTGGTTCTGGTGTCGTTCATCACAAACGTGTAGGTGTCACCGCGTTTGCGAAGAGGGATTTTGGCTGCCGGATTTTTGAGCTTGGCGTTCGCGACTGTGGGCACGCATTCGTGATTGTCCACGTGTTCCCGAAGGAGAAACCAGGATTGGGAGATTTTAGCCTTCGCGTTCGCGAAGATAAGTTTTGGAACTGGAGCTGGTAGTGCTTTGCTGTTACACCATATATTTTCTTACGTGAGATTACATCATAGGTTAATTGATGTAAGCACACAAATGAGATCGTCTTTGAAAGTACATAAATTAGGTTAATCACGTTACCTTGGAGGTTACAAATATTTAAGATCATGGATAACAAGCACCAAGAGGTTTGAAAGACTTAGAAGCTAAACAAATTAAAGGAAATAAGTTTTGTCGAATGTCGACAAGTTGGAAATGTTATGACATGTACTTTTGGGGTGATACTAGAGATTTTAACATGATAAGTATTTTATGATATGAGTTATTTTAATTGTATGATAGTCATGTGTTACATTTTGAAGCCAAGCGAGTTGTGGAACAAAAGTTGGCAAAGGTCATCACAAGTTACATTCATAATGTGCTGAATATTAGGTCAAATGTAGCAGAGTTTCTCTCCTAATATACTTGGAATTACAGGATGATCCATATATCAAATTGAATAACTACGAGTCTATTTTCTAACGCATTAAACCATTTGTCGATACAACATCGCAGTAGAGAGATACTTGCAGTTTTGCGAGACTGTGTAGACTGTATAGGTGACAAGTAGGTGTGTCATTGAAGCTTTTTGAGCAATACATTTCGTGTGTTATATGATCTTTTTTTGGAAAATATTATATACCAAATTTTAGGTCTTGAAATGTAGTTTCCAAATCTATTAACTGTTTGTTCATACAACATCCAAATAAAAAGATATAACCATCAGAAGAAGGGTCAATACTAGGGGTGCAAAGCTAGCACCTCTTTGACTTTTCAAAAGTAGATATATATCCCTTATTGTAACGACCCGACCGGTCGTTCCGTGATATTAGCCCCGCTTCCACCATTTCTTCTTTATCATAAATTGCTTAGCTTGTTTATGTTGTGTTGCGTCGTTTGGTTTGGCTTCGGAGTGGTCATGGTGAGAATTGAGACACTTAGTTTTTTAATTAGTTAATAGTTGAAAAAGTTAACTGGTAGTTGACTTATTGGTAAACGACCTCGGAAGGCAAATTGTATGGCTCGGATAGCTTCGTTAGGTGATTTGGGACTTAGGAGTGTGTTCGGAATGAAGTTTTGATGTCCGGTGTAAAATTAGGCTTGAATTGGCGATAGTTAGTTTTTGACAATTTTTCGGTGGTGAAAAATAGGCTATCGGGGTCAGAATGGGATTCCAGAAGTTGGAGCAGGTTTGTAATGTCATTTTGGACATGTGTGCAAAATTTCAGGTCAATTGGATGTGTTTTGGTTGGTTTCGGCATCATTGGCGAAATTTAGAAGTTTCAAAGTTCATAGGCTTGAATTTGATGTAATTTTGGTGTTTTCATGTTTTTTTGGTGTTTCGAAGGCTCGACTAAGCATGAATGATGTGATGGGGTGTGTTGGTAGGATTGTTTGAGGTCCCGGAGACGTCGGGTGTATTTCGGATGCTCAAACGGGCACTTTTTGGCCTTAAGAAGTCTGTTGTTTTCTGGTGTTTCAGCAGAGGTGATTCCTTCACTTCGATAGCGTGGATTCATCTATGATCGTGTAGAGTAAAAGAATGGGGCAGATATTTTGTTCTATGCGGTCGCGTGGTTAGGATTGCGATCGCATAGGTTGAGCAGGTGAAGTAGTGCGATCGCGTGGGCTGTGGTGCGATCGTATAGAGGTTCTGAGGCATGTGTGTGGGATGTTCATTTTTTCTATGCGATCCAGTGTGTTGGTATGCAACCGCGTAGAGTGGTCTGGGGTGCGCATCGCGATCGCGTGGCTAGGGTCGCGATCGCACTGAAGGGATTATAAGTGCTGGGCAGAATGTTTTAAAGCCCATTGTTGCGAAATTTTTTCCACTTTCCTCCATTGATAAACGGGTGTAGATCTATTTGATAAGGTTTGAAGAAGAAATCAAAGGGTCTCTCTTGGAGGTAAGGATTTCAACTTCATAACTCGTTTCTATATCGTTTTCTAAGTAATTAAATCGGAAAATTGTTGAAATTAAACCTAAATTTGGGGAGGTTAAGGGCATGGGATTGGAATTTTCTTTTGAGGAATTGGGTGGGCAATTGTGGTCTGATTTCAGTGTTCTTGGTATGTATAGAATCGAGGGAGAACGGGGATTCTAGTGAGGTAAATTTTATCGAATTCTGAGACGTGGGCCTGGGGCTCGGGTTTGGCCAAATTTCGAGAATTGTGTTAAAATTTGTATCCTTCGATTAGGTTTTGTTCCGTTAGCGTATATTGATGATGTTAATCTGGTTTTGGTTAGATTCACAGCATTTGGGAGCGAATTCGAGGGGCAAGCGCATCACGGAATAGCTTTTGGGTTGTTTTGAGGTAAGTAACGATTGTAACTTTAAACCTGAGAGTATGACACCCCGTTATTTGATATTGTGTTGATAAATGAGGTCACACACATGCTAGGTGACGAGCGTGGGGGCGTGCACCGATAGGGATTGTGACTTGGTTTGTCCCGTAGCGACTAATAAGCCAGGTATTCGATTTGAAACCTTACGACACCATGTCTTTCAGAAGTCTATACTTGTTTATGGGTTATGAGTCATGTTTGGGGCCTTTTGTCGATCTTTTTAGACCCTCAGAGGTATTTTCCATGTTTGGGGCCTTGTGCCGACCTATTTAGACCCTTGGGAGGTACTTTTACACTATTCTACCACTATCCTGTTATAACAAGTGTGAACTCAGTCATGTTTCCTACATGTTGTTATTTTCACTGTTATCACATTGTTTTGAAAACTCTGAAAAATATTTTGGGGTGAGTCCCTTAAGTTGAGATAAACTGCCCAAGTGGCTTGTGAGGGTGACTGAGTCAGGCCGAGAGCCGAATATGTGAGGATAGTTATGGATCGGGCTGCACGACGCAACAATATATGTTATACATTACATATGGGTCGGGCTGCACGCCGCAACAATATATATTATATATATGGATCGGGTTGCATGCTGCAACAATATATGTTATATATAGATCAGGTTGCACGTCGCAGCAATATACATATTGGATCGGGCTGCACACCGTAGCAGATATAGCATTTGGGCTGAAGGAGCCCCTCCAGGAATCTGTACACCCCCTGTGAGCACAGTCGACTATTATATGGACCGGGTTGCACGCCGCAGCGTATGTTATATATGGATCGGGCTGCACGCCGCAGCAGTATATATATATATATATATATATATATATAGTAGTGGAGCGGGTTGTGCGCCGCAGCATTTGTTTGTGTTCATGGTACTTGCTGAGTATGAGTGTTAAGTGAGAGCATGAGATACTGATAGTGGAGTCACGAGTGACTGAGAGACTTGTCCGAGAGGATCATTTGTGAGTGATACTATGCCCGAGGGGCTTATATTTTGTGAAAAATATTGTATACACTCTTCTTTACAGTGAGCTCTGATGATAAATGTTGGATAAATATTTTATACGAGATTTTTAAATGGAAACCGGAGTTTTATGAAATATCCGGAGTTGTAGAATTCCTGACTTGATTTATTCATTTCCACTATTATTTATTATATGGATTTACATTATTTAAATGCTCTTCACTACACTCGAGTTTTTAGTTACATTGATTACTTACTGAATTGGCGTACTCACGTTACTCCCTGCACCTCTGTGTCCATATCCAGGCACCAGACCATCTCACTAGTTGATTTCCGGACGAGCTTGGAGTTGTTCTAGGATGGAGGTAGCTGCTCAGCGTCCCCAGCTCACCTCATTTCCTTTCCTCAGATCATAGTTTCTTTTGGTCTTTTGTACCCTAGACTTTTGTTGTAGCAAGTCACTATGTTGTACATTATATTTTCAGTCTTAGATGCTCATGACAGTTGACTCCAGGTTTTGCGGAAGTGTGTATTTGTTTCATCTCATTCTGCTATTTTAAAATCTGCTAAAATTTTGGGAAAAATTGATATTTATATTGATAGTCTGAAATGGTTGGCTAGCCTAGTTCCATGATAGGCGCCATCACGGCCGGTTAGGATTTGGGGTCGTGACAAGTTGGTATCAGACCCTAAGTTACATAAGACTCAACGATCATGAGCAGGTTTAGTAGAGTCTTGTGGATCGGTACGGAGACGTCTGTACTTATCTTTGAGAGGCTGCAGAACCCTTAGGAATAATCTCATTTTTTCTTGGATTTTGTCGTGCCATTTGGTTGATTCTGGAAATCTAAACTTCTATTATTTCATTCTTTCACAGATGGTGAGGACTCGCGCTACCTATTAGGGCAATCAGCCACCAGCTAGACTGGTGAGAGGTCGAGGCTGCGGTCGAGGCCGTGGTAGAGGTAGGGGCCAGCCAGGGCAATATTAGCTGATCCCCCTACTACTCAGGATTAGGTTCCCGCCGCAGATGCTCTAGCGGGACAGGCTCAGGCACCAGCAGTGCTTATTGTTATTTTGGGTCTTCAGGAGACCCTAGCTCAGATATTGACAGCGTGTACCACCCTTGCTTAGGCATTTTCCACTACTTCTCAGGCCGGGGGAGGCAGTCAGACTCCAATTGCCCGGACATCTGAGCAGGCTACTCAGGGCCAGCAGACACCCGGGGCAGTTCCAGCCCAGCCGGTTGCTCCAGTTCGGGACTTCGTGGTTCCGACTATGACAGAGGAAGAGCAGCGTAGACTGGAGAGGTTTAGTAGACTACGGCCTCCGACATTCAGTGGTGCTGAGGGCGAGGATGCCCAGGGTTTTCTAGACAAGTGCTAGAGGATGTTGTGTACTATTGGATTTTGGATACTAGTGGGGTCTCATTTGCTACTTTTCAATTCTCTAGTGCTGCCTTCACTTGGGGGGAGTCTTCTGAGAGGCGTAGGCCTGTTGGTTCAACACCCCTTATCTGGAAGCAGTTCTCCACTATCTTCTTAGAGAAGTATGTACCAAGTCTCACGGGGAGGATCAGCGCAGGCATTTTGAGCAGCCGCGTCAGGGGGAGCTATCAGTGATGTAGTACAAGATGCGGTTTTTGGAGTTGGCTCGTCATGCCACCGAGTTGGTCCCTACTAATAGGAAGAGGATTAAGAGGTTTGTAGATGGCCTTACTTATCAGCTCCGCCTTTTTCATGACCCGAGAGAGAGTATCAGATGCTACATTCGAGTAGTTTGTTGATATTGATCGAGATATTGAGTTAGTTCGCCGCCAGGAGCGGGTAGAGAGGGAGGCCAAGAGGCCTCGTGGATCAGGTGGTTCTAGTGGTGCTCCTTCCAAGGGGCAGTTTCAGCATGGTAGAGGTCGTTCATTCAGGCTTCCTCGGTCAAGTCACCCATCCTATAGTGGTGCATCTTCAGGGCATGGTCCCCGCGATTTTCAGCCCAACCATACTTCATTCGGTGCCCTTCCAGCCCAGAGTTCAGCTCGAGCACCATCAGCTCAGGGTTTTTCTATGCATGTTTATCCTAGTGGCCATTCTGGTGCTAGGGGTTCATTTCAATCCCAGTCTCCAGCTCCATGGAGCTGTTATGAGTGTGGAGAGTTCGGGCATATGAGGAGGTAGTGTCCTCATTTTCTTGGAGGTCCATATCAGCTGAGGAGCCAGCCTTCAACTTCAGCTCCAGTTACTTCACCACCCACCCAGGCAGCTAGGGGTGGTAGTTAGTCAGCTAGAGGCCGCCCTAGAGGGGGAGGTCAAGCAGGTGGAGGTCAGGCCCGTATATATGCCTTTCCAGCCAGGCCAGATGTTATGGCCTCTGATGAAGTGATCGCAGGTATTGTCTCAGTCTGTAGTCGAGATGCTTTGGCTTTATTTGACCCTGGTTCTACATATTCATATGTTTCTTCAGATTTTGCCCATTTTTTGGATATGCCCCGTGAGTCTTTAGTTACATCTGATCATGTGTCGACTCCGGTGGGCGATACTGTTGTTGTCGACCGTGTGTATCGGTCGTGTGTGATATCTATTGGGGGTCTGGAGACCCGAGTGGACCTTCTATTACTCAGCATGGTCGATTTTGATGTGATATTTGGCATGGACTGGTTATCTCTGTGTCATGTCGTTGTTGATTTTCATACTAAGACCCTGACCTTAGCTATGCCCGGATGTCCGAGGGTTGAGTGGAGAGGTTCTTGTGATTATGTGCCTAGCAGGGTGATTTTCTACCTGAAGGCTCAGCGTATGGTTGAGAAAGAGTGTTTATCGTATCTAGCTTTTGTGAGGGACTCAGTGGAGAGACTCCCACTATTGATTCGGTTCCTGTGGTCTGTGACTTTCCGGACGTGTTTCCTGTAGACCTTCCAGGCATGCCACCTAACAGGGACATTGATTTTGGTATTGACCTGGTGCCAGGCACTCAGCCTATTCCTCACCATCGAAGCTAAAGGAATTAAAGGAGCAGCTTCAGGAACTCCTAGATAAGGGGTTCATTCGGCCTAGTGTTTCCTCTTGGGGTGCACCGGTGTTATTTGTAAAGAATAAGGATGGTTCTATGCGTATGTGTATTTATTTTCAACAGGTGAACAGAGTTACGGTGAAGAACCGGTACCCCTTGCCTCGTATAGATGACTTGTCTGATCAGTTGCAGGGTGCCAGGGTATTTTCTAAGATTGATTTGCATTCTGGCTATCATCAGTTGAAGATTCGGGGCCCGACATCCCGAAGACTGCTTTTAGGACTAGCTACGGTCATTATGAGTTTCTAATTATGTCATTTGGGCTGACCAATGCCCCAACAGCCTTTATGCACTTGATGTAGAGTGTATTCCGGCCTTATCTGGATTATTTTGTATCGTGTTCATTGATGATATCTATGTGTATTCCCGATCTTGGGAGGATCATGAGCAGCATTTGAGAGTTGTGCTTCGGACCTTGAGAGAGAAGAGATTGTATGCAAAAAATTTTAAGTATGAGTTCTAGATTGATTCAGTAGCATTCTTGGAGCACGTGGTGTCCAGTGAGGGTATTCAGGTTGATCCGAATAAGGTAGAGGCGATGCAGAGTTGGCCTAGACCGTCATCAGCTACTGAGATTTGCAGTTTCCTTTGTTTGGCAGGGTACTATTGCCGATTCGTAGAGGGGTTTTCATCTATTGCAGCACTTATGACCAGACTGACCCAGAAGGGTGCTCAGTACAGGTGGACTAAGGAGTGTAAGGAGAGATTTCAGAAGCTCAAGTCAGCTTTGACTACAGCTCCGGTATTGATTTTGCCTACGGGTTCAGGTTCTTATACAATTTACTATGATGCCTCGAGAGTTGGCCTTAGAGCGGTTTTGATGCAGGATGGTAGGGTGATTGCCTACGCGTCCAGACAGTTGAAGGTGCACGAGAAGAATTATCTAGTGCACGATCTTGAGCTAGTAGCTATTGTTCACGCCTTGAAGATTTGGCGCCATTATTTGTATGGAGTGCATTGTGAGACTTTCATTGATCACCGTAGTTTCTAGCATCTGCTTAAGCAGAAGGATCTAAATTTGTGTCAGAGAAGGTGGTTGGAGCTTCTCAAGTATTATGACCTCACTGTTTTATATCATCCAGGGAAGGCAAATGTAATGGTCGATGCCCTGAGTCACAGAGCGGAGAGTTTGGGGAGTTTAGCCCACCTTCTAGTAGCAGAGTGACCTTTAGAACTTGATGTCAGGCTTTAGCAGGTTAGTTGGCGAGATTGGATCTATCAGAGCCTCCGCGTGTATTGGTTTGTGTAGCCTCTAGGTCTTCTCTTTATGATCAGATTGGACCACGCCAGTATGATGATTCCCATTTGCTTGTTCTTCAGGGCAGGGTCCGTCGTGGTGATTCCAGAGATGTGGTTATTGGTGATAATAGGGTCATGAGGATGCAGGTCCGTATTTGCGTGCCCAATGTGGATGGGCTCCGAGATTTGATTCTAGCTGAGGCCCATAGTTCACGGTATTCCATCCATCCGGGTGTCGCGAAGATGTATCAGAATCTGAGACAGCATTATTGATGGAGGCGGATGAAGAGGGATATTGTTGAGTTTGTGGCTCGGTGTCTCAACTGTAAGCAGGTCAAGTATGAGCACCAGAGGAGAGGTGGACTGCTTCAGAGATTTTATATTCCGGAGTGGAAGTGGGAGCGGATCACCATGGACTTCGTAGTTGGGCTCCCACGGACTTCGAGGAGGTTTGATGCTATGTGGGTTATTGTGGATCGGCTGACCAAGTTCACGCACTTCATTCCTGTTGGTACTACTTATTCTTCAGAGCGGTTAGCTGAGATTTATATAAGGGAGATTGTCCGATTGCATGGGGTTCCAGTTTCTATCATTTCTGACAGAGGTACTCAGTTCACATCTCAGTTTTGGAGAGCCGTACAGAGAGACTTGGGTACTCAGGTTGAGTTGAGCACCGCGTTTCATCCTCAGATCGACGGGCAGTCGAAGCGTACTATTCAAATTTTGGAGGATATGCTGCGTGCCTGTGTCATTGATTTTGGGGGTTCATGGGACCAGTTTTTGCCACTCGCGGAGTTTGCTTATAATAATAGTTATCAGTCGAGTATCCAGAAGGCTCTGTATGAGCTTTATATGGTAGGAGGTGCAGATCCCCGGTGGGTTGGTTTGAGCCAGGCAAGGCTAGGCTATTGGGCACAGACTTGGTTCAGGATGCATTGGGTAAGGTGAAATTGATTCAGGAGCGGCTTCACACGGTGCAGTCTAGGCAGAAGAGTTATGCGGACCGGAAGGTCCGAGATGTGTCTTTCATGGTTAGGGAGAAGGTACTGCTGAAGGTGTCACCCATGAAGGGTGTTATGAGGTTTGGGAAGACGGGAAAGCTAATTCCAAGTTTTATTGGGCCATTTGAGGTGCTTCAGAGGATTGGGGAAATGGCTTATAGACTTGCCTTGCCTCCCAGCTTATCAAGTATTCATCCGGTGTTCCATGTGTCGATGCTCCGGAAGTATGTTGGTGACTCGTCTCATGTTTTGGACTTCAGCACGGTTCAGCTCGAGGGTGATATGCCATATGAGGTAGAGCAAGTGGCTATTTTGGGTCGTCGGGTCAGACGGTTGAGGTCTGAGGATATAGCTTCAGTGAAGGTTTAGTGGAGAGGATATCTGGTGGAGGATTCCACCGAGGAGACCGAGCATGAGATGCGGGACAGATATCCTCACTTATTCGAGACTCCAGGTATGTTTCTAGACTCGTTCGAGGACGGACGTTTGTTTAAGAGGGGGAGGATGTAACGACTCGGCCGGTCATTTCGTGAGATTAGCCTCGTTTCCCCCATTTATGCTTTATCATATATTTCTTAGCCTTTTTATGTTGTGTTGGATCGTTTGGTTTGGGTTCGGAGTGGTCGTGATGAGAATTGAGACACTTAGTCTCTTAAATTAGCTTAATAGTTGAAAAAGTAAATTGGGAGTTGACTTATTGGTAAACGACCTCGGAATGCAGATTTTATGGCTCGGATAGCTACGTTAGGTGAATTGGGACTTAGGAGTGTGTTCGGAATGAAGTTTTGATGTCTGGTGTAGAATTAGGCTTGAATTGGCGAAAGTTAGCTTTTGGCGATTTCTGGTCGGCGGTGGAAAATAGGCTATCTAGGTTGGAATGGGATTCCGAAAGTTTGAGCAGGTTTGTAATTTCATTTTGGACATGTGTGCAAAATTTCAGGTCAATCGGATGTGTTTTGGTTGGTTTCGGCATCATTGGCAAAATTTAGAAGTTTCAAAGTTCGTAGACTTGAATTTGATGTAATTTTTGTGTTTCCGTGTTGTTTTTGGTGTTTTGAAGGCTCGAATAAGTTTGAATGATGTTATGGGGTGTGTTGGTAGGATTGGTTGAGGTCTCGGGGACCTCGGGTGTATTTCAGATGCTCAAATTGGCACTTTTTGGCCTTAAGAAGTCTGCTGTTTTCTGGTGTTTTAGTAGCAGTGATTCCTTCACTGTGATTGTGTGAATTCATCTGCGATCGCGTAGAGTAAAATAGTGGGGTAGGCATTTTGTTCTATGCGATCGCGTGGTTAGGATTACGATCGCATAGGTTGAGCAAGTGAAGCAGTGCGATTGCGTGGGCTGTGATGCGATCGCATAGAGGTTCTGAGGCGCATGTGTGGGATGGTCATTTGTTCTATGCAATTACGTGTGTTGGTATGCGTTTGCGTAGAGTGTTCTGGGGTGGGCATCACGATCGCGTGGCTAGAGTCTCGATCGCACTAAAGGGATTATAAGTGCTGGGCAGAATGTTTTAAAGCCCATTGTTGCAAAAAATTTTCCACTTTCCTCCATTGATAAACGAGTGTAGAGCTATTTGAGAAGGTTTGAAGAAGAAATCAAAGGGGATCACTTGGAGGTAAGGTTTTCAACTTCATAACTCGTTTCTATATCGTTTTCTAAGTAATTAAACCGGAAAATTGTTGAAATTAAACCCAAATTTGGGGAGGTTAAGTGCATGGGATTGGAATTTTCTTTTGAGGAATTGAGTGGGCAATTGTGGCCCGATTTTAGTGTTCTTGGTATGTATAGAATCGTGGAAGGACGATAATTCTAATGATATAAATTTTATCGAATTTCGAGACGTGGGCCCAGGGCTCTGGTTTGGCCAAATTTCGAGAATTGTGTTAAAAAGTATCTTTCAATTGGGTTTTGCTCCGTTAGCGTATATTGATGATATTAATCTGGTATTGGTTCGATTCGGATCATTTGGGAGCCAATTCGAGGGGCAAGCGCATCGCGGAGTTGCTTTTGGGATATTTTGAGGTAAGTAATGCTTGTAACTCTAAACCTGAGGGTATGACACCCCGTTATTTGATATTGTGTTGATAAATGAGGTGACGCACATGCTAGGTGACGAACGTGGGGGCGTGCACCGACAGGGATTGTGACTTGGTCCGTCCCGTAGCAACTAATAAGCCGCGTATTCGTTTTGAAACCTTACGACATCCTGTCTTTCAGAAGTCTATACTTGTTTATGGGTTGTGAGCCATGTTTAGGGCCTTGTGCCGATCTGTTTAGACCCTCAGGGGTATTTTCCATGTTTGGGTCCTTGTGCCGACCTGTTTAGACCCTCAGGGGGTACTTTTACACTATTCTACCACTATCATGTTAGAACAATTGTGAACCCGGTCATGTTTCATACTTGTTGTTATTTTCACTGTTATCACACTGTTTTGAAAAGTCTGAAAAGTATTTTGGGCTGAGTCCCGTAAGTTGAGATAAACTGTCCAAGTGGCTTGTGAGGGTGACTGAGTCAGGCCGAGAGCCGAGTGTGTGAGAATAGCTATGGATCGGGTTGCGCGCCGCAGTAATATATATGTTATATATTACATATGGGTCAGGTTGCATGCCGCATCAATATAGATTACATATATATATATATATATATATATATATATATATATATATATATATATATATATATATATATATATATATATATATATATATATATATATATATATATATATATATATATATATATATATATATATATATATATATATATATGGATCGGAATGCACGCTGCAGCAATATATGTTATATATGGATAGGTTACACGCCCCAGCAGATATAGCGCTTGGGCTGAAGGAGCCCCTCCAGGAGTCTGTACACCCCTAGTGAGCGCAGTCGACTATTATATGGATCGGGCTGCACGTCGTAGCAGATGGTCCAGCGGGACAGGCTCAGGCACCCGCAGTGCCTATTGCTATTTCGGGTCTTCGGGAGACCCTGGCTCAGATCTTGACGGTGTGTACCACCCTTGCTCAGGCAGTTACCGCTACCTCTTAGTGTGTACCACCCTTTCTTAGGCTTGAATTAGCGAAAGTTAGTTTTTGGCGATTTCCGGTCGGTAGTGGAAATTAGGCTACCGGGGTCAGAATGGAATTCTAAAAGTTGGATCAGGTTCATAATGTCATTTTGGATATGTGTGCAAATTTTCAGGTCATTCGGACGTGTTTTGGATGGTTTTGGCATTTTTGGCGAAATTTAAAAGTTTCAAAGTTCATAGGCTTGAATTTAATGTGATTTTAGTGTTTTGGCGTCGTTTTTGGTTTTTTGAAGGCTCGAATAAGTTTGAATGATGTTATGGGGTGTGGTGGTATGATTGGTTGAGGTGCCGGGGGCCTCGGGTGTGTTTCGGGTGGTTAACAGAGTGTGTTTGGCCTTAAAAGGACTGTTGTTGCTGCTGTATTTTTCTTGGTTTGGTTTCCTTATATGAGATCACAATGGTGAGGTTGCGATCACATAGGCTTATTGGTGAGGTAGCACAAAATTATTATATGCGATCGCTTATAGTGGTCCGCGATTGCAAAGTGAGAGGAGCTAGAACAGTGCGGTCGTGTGAGGTGCATTGCGATCGCACAGTGTGGGCGCGTGAGGCAGTGAGGTGATAGAATTGCTCTATGCGATTCCATAGAGTTGGTCGCGATCGCATTGTTGTGAGGAGTTGTCTTACGCAATCGCATAGGTGTTTCTGAGATCGCATAGGGTTAGTTTGGTTGGGCAGCATTTTGTTCTTCACGATCGCGTGCCTTTTTCCGCGATCGCACAAAGTAAAACTCTGGGCAGACATTGAAGTTCTAATTTCGGGGGTTCTTGGCCATATCTCGTTTTGCCATTTGAGAGCTCGGGGAAAGGCAAATTTCAGTAGGATCCTTGTGGTAAGTTCTCTTCAATAATTTTTGGTTCAATTTCATGAATTTGTCTTGTTTTTTCACCATGCACTTTGAGGAATTAAGTAGAAAATCTGGGGAAAATGGGAGGAAAATTTTTGAAATTTCTTTTGGTGATTTGAGTGGGCATTGTGGTCTGATTTTGATTTTCTTGGTATGTACGGACTCGTGGGAGGATAAGGATTCTTGTGATGTAATTTTTATTGCATTCCGAGACGTGGGTACGGGGGCCGGATTTTGCAAATTTCGGGAATTGTGCCTGATTTGGATAGTTTTCGATTGGGGTTCGTCTCCCTAGCATATTTTTGATGTTATTGATATGTTTTGTGATAGACTCGGAGCTTTAGGGAGCCAATTCGAGGGGTAAGAGCACCGCAAAATAGTTTTTGGGCTGTTTTAAGGTAAGTAACGATTGTAACTCTAAACCTGAGGGTATGAAATCCCGGTATTTGATATTGTTTTGGTAAATGAGGTGACGCACATGCTAGGTGACGAGCGTGTGGGAGTGCACCGATAGGGATTGAGACTTGGTCCATCCGTAGCGACTATTAAGTCGCGTATTCGATTTGAAACTTTACGGTATCCTGTATTTTAGAAATTTATACTTGTTTATGGGTTGTGAGCCACGTTTGGGGCCTTGTGCCGACCTGTATAGACCCTTAGAGGTACATTTACACTATTCTTACACTATCATGATAGAACAATTGTGAACTCAGTCATGTTTTCTACTTCTTGTTATTTTCACTGTTATCACACAGTTTTGAAACTCTGAGAAGTATTTTGGGCTGAGTCTCGTGAGTTGAGATGAATTGCCCGAGTGGCTTCTGAGGATGACTGAGTGAGGCCGAGAGCCGAGTATGTGAGGATAGTTTGGATCGGGTTGCACGCCGCAGCAATATATATGCAATGAGGCCGAGAGCCGCGTATGTGAGGATAGTTATGGATCGGGCTGCACGCCGCAACAATATATATGTAATGAAGCCGAGAGCCGAGTATGTGAGGATAGTTGTGGATCGGGCTGCACACCGCATCAATATATATGTAATGAGGCCGAGAGCCGAGTATGTGAGGATAGTTATGGATCGGGCTGCACGCCGCAACAATATATATGTAATGAGGCCGAGAGTCGAGTATGTGAGGATAGTTATGGATATGGCTGTACGCCGCAGCAATATATATGTAATGAGGCCGAGATCCGAGTATGAGAGGATAGCTATGGATCGGACTGCATGCCGCAGCAATATATATGTTATATATTACATATGGATCGGGCTGCACGCCGCAACAATATAGATTATATATTATGTATGGATCGGGCTGCACGCCGCAGCAATATACATTATATATATGGGTCGAGTTGCACGCTGCAGTAATATATATATTGGATCGGGCTGCACACCGCAGCAATATAGCGCTTGGGCTGAAGGAGCCCCTCCAGGAGTCTGTACACCCTCAGTGAGCGCAGTCGACTATTATATGAATCGGGTTGCACGTCGCAGCGTATGTTATATGGATTGGGCTTCACGCCGCAACGTATGTTATATGGATCGGGCTGCACGCCGCAGCAATATATATATATATATATATAT
>ML335307.1:0-80579 GCA_005239505.1 Nicotiana paniculata | reverse complement strand
CCAGATTATATTTGCAGCGCCCGTTTAGTCTTTCTATAAGACATAGTTGAGCGTGATCAGTGAACAAATTGATGCAGTGCTGAGTTTCTTGTGTTTTTGTTGGGTTGTAATCCCGCTATTTGGATTGCATATTTTCCATTCTCTTGCGTATTTCTATTATGCTATCTGTTGATCGTGATTATTGAATTTTCTTCCGTATTATTCGATCGTATCGTTAATTACATTGAGAAATCTCTAGATAGATATTTTGGTTTGGTCATTTATACATCTATGCTTTTTTACTTATTGGACCGGTGGTGTCTTGAATAGTCCTAGTCACTACTTCACCGAGGTTAGTCTTGATACTTACCGGGCACCGATGTGGTGTGCTCATACTACCTTCTGCACATTTTTGTGTGCAGCTTCAGGTTTTTGTTGTTGGTAGTTGCGCAGATCATTGTTGAGGAGACTCAAGGTAACCTATTGTTGTGTTCGCAGGCTTCGGAGCCACCTTCCTGTATTATTTCTATTCAACTATACTTACTTATTCCTAGACAGTTGTACTTTAATTTGATAGAAATATTTCGTAGAGCTTAAGACTTGTATTTACCGGGTTTTGAGAAATTGTAAACTCTGTCAAGAATTCTATTTCGAATTTTTTTTTTAATTCCTTTATTATTGTTGTTGTTCAGTGTAAATGTTAGGCTTACCTAGTCCCTAAGACTAGGTGCCATCACGACACCCAACGGAGGAAAATTTGGGTTGTGACAAGTTGGTATCAGAGCTCTAGGTTCATGGTGCTACGAGTCATAAGCGAGTTTGGTAGAGTCTTGTGGATCGGTACGGATACATCTGTAGCTATCTTCGAGAGGCTACAGAACTATCAGGACAATTTCACTTCCTTCATTGCTATCGTGCGAGTTCATTGATCTTGAAGTTTGAAATTATCGTTCCATTCTCTCACCAATGATGAGGACACGAGCGGCAGTTCCGGATGATGCTACCCCGAAGCAAATGACACAAGGGGCAGAGACAGAGGCCAACGAGGAGTACGTGCCGCAGTTAAGATGCCTACTAGAGCAGCTGTTGAGGAGTCGCCAGTAGTCCTAGTTAGGGGATAGGTACTAGGGGTGCCTGTTGCTACCCCGGACTTCAGAAGACCGGAGCGCAGTTTTGAGTACAATTGGTACATCGGCTCAGGCAGGGTTGATTCTAGTGCGCCAGTTGCTTCACTAATCAGGGGAGGAGTTCAGAATCCCACCATATACACTCCAGAGCAGCGAGATCACATTGGTCAAGTTCCAGTTGTCATGGCAGCACGGCATGTGGTTCAGTTCAGCCTGTGGTTAGGATAGCAACATCGGAGGTAGAGCTCCTTGGGATTTAGAGGTACTGTAAGTACCCCCTTCTATCTTTCAGTGGATTGGTGGCAGGAAATGCCCAGGGTTTTTTGGAGGAGTGTCACCATATTCTTCGTACTTCGGGTATTGTGGAGACGAGCAGGATTGCTTTTGTTACGTCTCAAGTCCAGATTAGTGGATTGATCAGTGGTGGCGGCATATGAGTTGGGGTAGCCTGGCCTAGTTAGCTTTACTAGCATGGATTCAGTTTTCGGAGATGTTTTGAGGGAGGTTGCGCCTCAGTTCCATCGGGATGTACATCGCACGGAGTTTGAGCAGTTGCGTCAGGGAACTATGTCACCATTGGAGTATGCCGTCAGATTCAGTGAGTTGTCCAGATATACACCTCACTTGGTTGCTTCAGTTAGGAGGCGAGTCCGTAGATTCATTGAGGGACTCAGGCACGGTAGAGAATATTGGGTCAACCAGTTCAGTTGCATTACCAGCTTCGCATGGGAGTGTTTCAGATACTCATGGGTCTCAGAGGATCCGTATCATATGTCTTCCACAGCCACATCGGCAGAGAGATTGTTTTCAGTGTGGAGATGTTAGCCAGAGGGTGAGAGATTGTTCCAGGATTCAGGTGGGAGAGTTATAGTAGGGTTTTCAGGTGGATAGAAGGCGCCTAAGAGGGGGAGGCCCGACCCGTTGATATGTTGCATATAGTAGGCTAAAGGCCGTCGTGTCAGATATCATCACCCAGGTATGGCTTGATGTGCTAAAGTGGGGTACCATTGTATTTCACTATAGTCCTGTTGGTCAGGACGAGTTCCCATTATTTGTTGTCTTATTTATGAGTGAGTTTCATGTATTGCACTCTATTTTTGTGCTTGCTCCTGTTGGGAGATTCTATGAGTAGTAGTCGTGTCTATCATTGTTTTATTCATCCTTGCTAGTGGTGAAACTGGAAGTGAGTCCATGTCGTCCTTCGTGGTAAGCTTTATGTGATTCTCCTGATTATTATTTTTTTCGAGCTGTAATTTGATACTCTATTGAGATGTGATTAAGTGAGCGCTATGATTTTTTTAGCGGAGAAGAATTAGCAGGAGATATCTATTGGTATGATATATATTCGACATGTGTCTTAGAGTTGAGGGCGAGACCCTCGTGATTCTTTGTGATTTGATATGTTTGGACCGGGCTGAGTACCACGGTGGAACTTTTATCAGGATGGCATCCTTGTGATTTGTTCATATGTTTTGCTTCTCTCTTGTTATATTGCTTTTGGTAAGTCAGCATCGGTAGAGAGTTATGCTTATGGGCTTGTTTGATAGTACCTTTATATATGCTTCTATCTTCCCTACTCAGCCATTTTGTTATGTTCTTCTTTAGTTCAGTTTGCGGGATGTGTGCCCGGTGGTGTTAGTTGTGACTCGGTGATTCGGGTGTCTACTGATGAGGTCTTCGTGTTTATTGCATCATTATCGGTAAAATGGGATTTGGAAACAGAGAGTTCTTCCATATGTGGGACTAATTGCCAATGTTGAGTTGATTTCGGGCAGTTATGGTGATCAAAAGTGCTATTGAGCCTATGTGTGATGTCCTATGTTATGTGGTCGTGCCTTATGGGCGTAGATTTGAGTTGATGCAGCTGGTTGAGGCTAATGTCGGACATGGATTTAGAATCGGGTCTATTGGAAATGAGTAGAAAGTGAGGAATTGAGGTATGAGGCTTATCGATGATTATGAGAAGGCTATATGGAAGTTTTGATGGTGTCATCAGGCTTATGTAGGTTGGGGTGACGTGGGATCGCCCGTGGGTGTGTGTTTGAAATGCGCAATCAGTGATTGGATGAGTTCAAAGTGAATCTTAGCACGTTCGAGGATGAACGTTTGTTTAAGAGGGGGAGATTGTGATGACCCAAAAGGGTCATCACGTATATTCTATCTAATATTGTGTTCTGAGGTCGTGAAAACCTCCTTCTATCTCACCTTGATTTGCGTGCGCAGCTCAGGTGTGTAGCCGGGAAGCCTTTATGTGAAAAAACTGAAAAAAATGATAATTTTGTATTAGAAATTTGAATAAAGTTGACTTCAGTCAACGTTTTTGGTAAACGGACCCGGACCTGTGAATTGACGATCCAGGAGGGTCCGTAGGAAAATATGGGACTTGGGCGTATGCCTAGAATCGAATTCCAAGGTCTCAAGTCCGAGAAATGAATTTTTAAAGAAAATTGTTTTCTGAAAAATATAAGGTTTTTGAAAATGAAATTTGAGGTGAAACCTGTGATATCAGGACCGTATTATGGTTCCGAAGCCCGGTATAGGTTCGATATGATTTATATGTGTTATCTGTGAAATTTGATAAGAAACAGACTTAATTTGACGTGATTCAGACCTTAAATGCAAAACTTAATGTTTATAGAAGTTTGAAGAATTTTCATGGACTTTTAGTTTAATTCATCGTGTTAGTGTTGTTTTATGTGGTTTGAAACCTCGAGCGACTCCGTGTTAGGTTATATGACTTGTGTGTGTGATTCAACGGGGTCCCGGGGGCCTCTGGTACGTTTAGGATGCTCATCGGGTGTTATCAACACTTGGGAGACAGCTGAGCCATTGCAGGTTCTGGTGTCTCGCACCTGCGATGGACCTTCCGCAGGTGCGGACACGCAGGTACGGTGAGGAGCTCGCAGGTGCGGACTTATCCCAATCCCCCAATCCTCGCAGGTGCGGTGTGTTTTCCGCAGATGCGGAGCCGCGAGTGCGGCCATTTGACCGCAGGTGAGACCCCAGGCTTTTTAGTGGGTTTTCGCACCTGCAATTGTATTTCCGCAGGTGCGGTCCCAGAGGCGTAGGTGCGGAATTGCTGGGCAGTTATATCAAATCCGAGGGTTTATGTTATTATCACCATTTTCGAATTTGAGAGCTCGGGAGAGGTGATTTTTGGAGGCTTTTGCACCTGGGTAACTTGGGTAAGTGATTTCCATCCATTATAGATCAATTTCCATGATTCCAATCTTAAATCCAACCTTAAATTTCGAAAATTTTGGGTAGAAAATGGGGAAAATGGGATGAACTTCATAGACCAAATTATTGAGTTTTGATTGGGTTTTTGACCTCTGATTTGAGAGATTTTCATATGTTTAGACTCATGAGTGAATGGGTGTCCGGAAAATATAATTTTTACCCGATTCCGAGGCGTGGGCCCGGGGAACTTTTTGGGCGAATTTCCTAATTTTGCGTATTAGCTTCGGACTTATTAATTATTTTGTTTCTTTGTGATGATATTTACTCTATGCAATCGAATTGTCTAGATATGGGCGACCCGGAGTTGGGTACTCATGGCAAGAGCATGGTATTGAGTTGATTAGTGCAGTCAAGGTAAGTATCTTGCCTAACCTTGTGTAGGGGAACTACCCCTTAGGATTGAATCTTCTATGTTGATTGTAGTCCGCGTACGCGAGGTGACGAGTGTGTACTCGAACTTATTTGCAAATAAATTGCCCTTTAGGGATTTTTGGGGTCCTTATGTTCCCCGTATATGAATTGAACTTGTTATATCTGAATTTCTGATTTCTAATCTCATCTCCTCCTGTTCAAGTTAGAAGTACTTGCCTAGCATTCCTTGTTTCTTATATGATCTTAATTGACTTAAATGAAGACTTTGTTTTTCCTACCGTTATGCTATGTCTTCCTTAATATGCTGCATATTTACTGCGCATTGTTCAAACTGAGTTTTTTCGGTGAAGCTAATTGTCTATGTGAGATTGGTTATAGCTGATTCCCTTGTCGGGATGATTTGGTTTCTTGGTTGCGAACTTGAATGTATAGAATCATTGCTATATTTGTCTTGTCTTCCCCTCGTTATGTTGTTCTCTCGTTGTGCTTGGCATTCCTCTCAGTGGCTACTTCTTATGAGCGAGTTTTTACCACTTTTGTGATTTAAGTCTTTGTATTAATTTGCTCATTGCACTTTGTATTCGGCCTTGTTTGCTTTCGCGCCGGTTGTGGCAATATATGTTGTTTCTGTCGCATTTTGGTTGTTTTCCTTAGTGGTTGCATTGCATATTTAAATTGGGACTACGAACAGAGATTCGGGAGCTATCCCCTTGTACTGCATCACATATTTAAATTGGGACTACGGACAGAGATCCGGGAGCTTTCCCCCTGTACTGCATCACATATTTAAATTGGGACTACGGACAGAGATCCGGGAGTTTTCCCCCTATACTGCATCACATATTTAGATTGGGACTACGCACAGTGATCCGGGAGCTTTCCCCCTGTACTGCATCGCATATTTAAATTGGGACTACGGACAGAGATCCGGGAGTTTTCCCCCTATACTGCATCACATATTTAGATTGGGACTACGCACAGTGATCCGGGAGCTTTCCCCCTGTACTGCATCGCATATTTAAATTGGGACTACGGACAGAGATCCGGGAGCTTGCCCCCTGTACTGCATTGCATGACAAATTCTGGGTGGCGGACTAAGTTCCGGTAGCTTTATGATTGAGGAGATTTGGATCGAAAGACATAAATATCTATATTGAAAAGTATAGCTGAAAAGCAATTATCTCCAGGAAAAGTTATGTCTAAAGGACTTCTTTTTCGAAAGTATATTTGAAAAGCATTTGTCTTGTGGAATATTTTGATGATATTTGAAAGAGCAGTACTTGGGAAAATATATGTTGAACATCACGTATTTTGATGCTATTTGAAAGAGCAGTTTTTGGGAAAGTATATTTGAACACCACTTATTTGAAGAGACTATGATTTAAAGATTTCTCTTTATAAAAATATATAAATATACATTCAGAGAAAGTATGGTTCGAAGAAGAAATCTCTCTATTCCTAAATGATTATATCTTTAAAGTTTTCAAAATGAACTCACGATTTAAAAGTTTCCACTCGAAGGTTGACCAGTTTTATTGAGTTATTGGCTAAGGCCTGACGTGAATAAATTGATGCAGTGCTGAGTTGCTTGTGTTTTTGTTGGGTTGTAATTCCCGCCATTTGGATTGCATCTTTTTTTCTCTTTGCGTATTTCTATTATGTTGTCTGTTGATCGTGATTATTGATTTTTCTTCCGTATTATTCGATCGTATCGTTAATTACATTGAAAAATCTTTAGATGGATATTTTGGTTCGATTATTTACACATCTATGCCTTTTTACTTATTAGACCTGTGGTGTATTGACTAGTCCTCGTCACTACTTCACCGAGGTTAGTCTTGATACTTACCGGGCACCGCTGTGGTGTGCTCATACTACACTTCTGCACATTTTTGTGTGCAGCTTCAGTTTTTTGTTGTTGGTAGTTGCGCAGATCGTTGCTGAGGAGACTCAAGGTAACCTGCTGCTGCATTCACACGCTTCAGAGTCACCTTCCTGTTTTATTTCTATTCAACTGTACTTACTTATTCCTAGACAGGTGTACTTAGATTTGATAGAAATATTTCGTAGAGCTTATGACTTGTATTTAACGGGTTTTGGGAAATTGTAAACTCTGTTAAGAATTCTATTTTTCGAATTTTTTTTTTAATTCCTTTATTATTGTTGTTGTTCAGTGTAAACGTTAGGCTTACCTAGTCCCTAAGACTAGGTGCCATCACGATAGCCAACGAAGGGAAATTTGGGTCGTGACAAAGGGAAATGACCACTGTCCAAGAATGCACAGTGCGATCGCGAGCTGAAGTGTGTGATCGCATAGGGAAAAAGAAATGGCCTTGACACACTGTGCGATTGCAAAACAGAGTGTGCAAACGCAGTGAAGAGAAAAATGGGCGGGTGCAAGGCAACACTATGCGATCGCGGCTACTACTATGTGATCGCATAGAAGGAAACCGGAAATAACATCAGCAGTGCAAAAATAGAAAAATGGACCCGGAACCTATCTGAAATACACCCGAGGCCCCCGGGACCCCGTCTAAATGCACAAACAAGTCTTATAACCTAATACGGACTCGCTCGAGCTTCCAAATCACATAAATAAGCACTAAAACGACGAATCAAACCAAAAATCAATGAAATTCCTCAAAACTTCTTTAAACATCAAATTTTGCATTTAAGGTCCAAATCACGCCAAACGAAGTCCATTTCATACCAAACTTCACAGATAACACATATAAATCATATAGAACTTGTACCAGGTTCCGTAACCAAGATACGAGCCCGATACCACAGGTTTCACATAACATTTCATTTTCAAAAACCTTTATATTTTTCAGAAAACAATTTTCTTTAAAAAATTCATTTCTCTGACTTGGGACCTCAGAATTCAATTCCGGGCATACGCCCAAGTCCCATATTTTCCCACGGAACCTCCGGGACCGTCAAATCATGGGTCCGGGCCCGTTTACCAAAAACATTGACCGAAGTCAACTTTATTAAATTTTCTAATACAAAATTATCATTTTTATCAGTTTTTCACATAACGGCTTCCCGGCTACATGCCCGGGTTGTTCATGCAAATCGAGGTGAGATAGAAGAAGGTTTTCATGACCTCGGAACACATAATTAGCTAGAATATACGGGATGACCTTTTGGGTCATCACATATTATCAGGCGGACTACCTCATGTCCTATTATCAAGGGGACTACCTCATGTCCTATTATTAGGTGGACAACCTCGTGTCCTATTAATTAGGTGGACGACCTCATGTCATATTATTCAGGTGGACTACCTCGTGTCCTATTAATCAGGTGGACTACCTCATTGTCCTGTTATTAGGTGGACGAACCTGGATGCATTGCGCTTGATTTGTAATTTTAAATATTGGTGCGGTGTAGAATCTTTGTGCGATGCTTGATTTGTAGTTGTATAATGTGCTGCAGAAGCTTGGTGCGATGTTTGATTAATAGTTGTATAATGTAGTGCAGAAGCTTGGTGCGATGCTTGATTTGTAGTTGTATAATGCGGTGCAGAGAGCTTGCTATGGTTACTTCGAAGTAACCTATATTGATGGTGCAATGCGGAGAGCTTGGTGCAATAAATTCTCAATAGCAAATGGTGCGGTGCAGAGTACTTGATGCAGTGCCTTTGTAGTAGTGAATGTTCCTGGTGCAATGCTAACAGTTGTTGGATCTTCATACTGAAGTTTTGCTATTAATAAATTCCTGCATTCAAAGAAAAATTATAAGTTGCAAAGTTTGATTTGTGCTGGCTTGGCTTCATCCTTTGCTTTGTATGAATCTTGCGACTTCTGCCTTGGTGCTGAACTTTGCGATAGCGTGTAATATTGTTCAAGAATAGCTAAAATATGCCCCTGCACTACTCAAAGAAACTCGTTAGTATAAAACAAAGTGGTTGCCTTGCATTGAACATCAAAGTTTTGCTTTGAATCTGCAACTTGTTGCTATGGCATCCTGGAACTGTTGTGCTTGTAACAAATATGTAGCTTGAGATTTCATTTTCTGCTTTGCCAAATAATGAAGGGTTCTTCTGCAAAATCAAGGGTGGGCGGGTGGAGAATGGTTGCGTTATGACATCATTCTTAGTCCTCCTAATCTGCAATGCGTTTTCTCTTCAAGCACTGTGGTGCCAATTTTGATGGATCGCCTTTGACAATGATTGTGCCTGTGGTGCATTTACTGCTTGGTAACTCATGTGGTAACGTTATCTTGCCTTGTTCAATCATGCTTTGTATCTTGAACTTGAGGGCTGAACATTCTTCAGTATCATGTCCTTGAATGTTTGAATGAAATGCACAATTCTTAGACGGATCAAAGTTTTGAGGTGGTTGCTCAGAGATAAATCCTTTCCTTGGCCGTAGAAGACTTTTGGCTTTCAATCTATCAAGTATGTCAACCAATGGCTCTTCCAAAGGAGTGAAAAAGCAGGGCTTCATCTTCTTCTTTTTTGTCGAGGGTTGCATTGTGCTCAGGGAAATTGCTTCTGAAGATTCTGCTGAAAATTTTGCTGGTGATTAGGCTTGAGGTGCATGCTCCTAAAGTTGGAATTGGCATAATTTTACGAAATATGATTATTGTCATAGGATTGTGGCTGGTGCATAGTCGTGGCAACTGGATTCTTTTCTTTCTTTTTGCATCGCAGGTTTTCATGTATCTCTTGGTGGAATGTTTGGTTAATAGCTTGAGTTGTGGAACCATCCACAACTCTCTCTTCCTGAATGCTACATTCTAACTCTTTCCCAATTCGAATCAAATCGGAGAAATTGCGTACACAAGTTGCGAGCAGCTTATCAAAATATGTGCCTTCTTGAATTTGAATGAAGGTTGAGATCAATTCCCTCGAAAGTTTTACGGAGATTAACCAACGCATTTCTTCGTACCACATTTGCATTGGTACCATCAGTCTGTGTTTGTAACAGTCCCTTACTAATGCTGAATTCTTCAAATCAGTCTATCATCATAGCCTCGTCTTTTATGCAGATTCATAGCCAAAACAGTGTTCAGTGCTAGGCAACCTTTAAAGAAAAATTAAAACTATACAAACAAAAATAAAGCGTTGGCATAATGAAATAAATTCATAAAAATAATAGAGTATATGATTAGATAGATTAATCCATGGTGTGGTTAAGTAGGAGCCTTAAACTAGAAACGATGGCCTATGTTGCAAAATGGATGGACGAGAATGAATTGTTATCTAGAGGGCTCTAACGCTCGAGACTTGTTGGCGTGGAAGCGAATTGATTTGAAAATTTGTGAAAGGTTGACTCATGAACATCAAAGCTTTATCTCCAATACTAGTTCTTTTCCTTGCATGACTCTAGAATTATTCAAAAATTGCCCCAATTTTTAGGAGGTTTTTTATTACTCCATGGCATGATGTCCTATGCGAGCATACTCAATTTCTTTAAAGCTGATCAATTTTCATAAAAAGCAATTCTGCCCCAGTTTCCGCCTTTGAGGAAATTAAAAAATAATCTACTATAAAAGACTGAGCCTTATATAGACTATGCTTCAAAGAGGCCAAAGATGGATAATTTTGATGTTGAAAATAATTTTTGGCTGTTTGAATATCGACAAGCTCACAATTAAAATACTTTATTAGGATATAAGAGTCAATTGGACCTGAAATGACTCTATTATTATTTTTTAGAGTTGGCAAATCATAAAATTGTCGAGGCCCAGAATACGATATCAACCGTTTTGAGAGTTATGGGATGGTCCCTCAACACGCATGCCAAAACTTAGAATTAGCGGGGTGCGTGAAGATTAGTCTCGACGACCCAAAATAAAAATACGAATATATGAATTGAATAGATGGCAGTTTAGAATAATTTGGCGATGCAAATTGGCTAAGTAGTGGCCTTCTATTGCTTGGTAGATTGCACAAATTTGGACATCTACCAATTTATAAATGAGAATTGGCACGAAGGTTGAAATTCTAAAGTATAGGTAGAATGCTAAATAAATTTTAAGAAAAATAGAGCAATGAGACAAGATAGAAGTTTATGCTTGTGTGAAAAGGACGTGGACAAATTGAAAAATTATGTGAGGCACGATTGGCAATATTTTAAAAATATGTAACCATATTTAAAGAAAGGGACGCGAATAAATTAGCTCAGAAAATTAAGTGGAAAAATTATTTTACCTAACCATAAGCGATTACACTATTTTTTTTAATGAAATCTTACTATACACCTTTTTGGATAAAAAAAATTCTTAATGCTAGTTAAAGGCACAAATATTGAGTGATTTCATGATGGACCGAGCTTTGTTAAAAAGTTTGCGGACAAAACATCCTACCTTATAAATAATAGAAGATCATACTCAACAAAAGATATCTTAATTAGATTCTACGAATTGGAGTGGACCTACGAGAAATTAAGGACTAAGTAAATATCTAAACGGTGCTCTAGATCATTAAAGAACATTAAGTGCGGAATAATTGGTGGTTATTATTATTATTATTATTAAGTTAAGAGGATGATTTAAAAATAAGTAAAAAAATATATATAAACAAAGAAAGTATATATTTAAATAAAGAAGTAAGCAAGCTCGATAGTCAATACTTTCATCTTCTGAAAATCAACAAAATGTTAGTACAAATAATAAAGTCAAGTAAGCAACCTAACAAATAAACAACGTAGCAAGTGAGAAAGCAAATCATGTGACACATTCCAAAGCTTAACAAATAATAGTGCGTCCTAATATAAGGGGCCTTTTTGTGCCAGATATAGGCCTAGCGTGTATTAAAGGAGAAATATGCCATTATGTGTCGGTCCATAACTTTAAATTAATTAAGCAATGTTTTTTTAAGAAAAAACTAATAATAATAATAATAATAATAATAATAATAATAATAATAATAATAATAATAATAAAAGTAAATTAATTGCTTAAACCTTTTTTTTCCTTGTAATAAAAATTCAAAAGAAAGTATAATAAAACATATTTTCGTCATGTTTAAACTTCGCGATGTTACGCTTGATTATGTCATTTGAAAATTTTCATACATATCATCGAAAAATTAGTCATGCTCCATTACCTAGGATTTAATTAATTTAGAGTGAATGGTCTACATAACTAACATGTTTATCCTTAAAATAATGCACATATACATGATAAGGTATCACTTGGGGTTGAAAAACCCACTTGGACATTTATGTAAGGTTAACTAATGAATTATACACCTCGGGTATTAATCACCTATGGTTAAAATGATGCATGCTCTTAAAAGGGTTTTGGTTTAGCTCTATCTTAGGTTGACTAAGAGTAGGCTTTTTAGACTGGTCTTCTCCCAAGCGGACGACTTAAGAGTGGAGAATCGTGACTGTCAACTGCACTGCTGATCGACTTACTTACGAACTTTCCCCTAAAAGGTATTTTTGAAAAGTGCACGGCCGCAAACCACGTAACCATTAAGTGTATGCTTTGTCTGAATTTTCCGGGGTGGAAGAAGTGTAACGGAATGACAGTTTATATAAAGCAATAATAATAAATGAACAATTCATACGAGACAATTTATCACATAAAGGCAATTCAAATAAGCATCATAAAAACAATCACACCTCAATTTTATTATTAACCTAAGTTTGTTATGGTTTAGAACCTAGTATCCCCAGTAGAGTCGCCATGCTGTTATACTCCATTTTAATACGGGTCAAATTAGAGTATAACATATTGGTAATTCCGAAGGTTTAATTAATTAAAGAGAGTCGCCACCTAATTATTTTAATGGTGAATTAGGACACCAATTTTAGCTAAATAATACTTAAAGTTAACTCTGTTTTATGGTCTGCCTAACCTTAAGATTATGGGTAAGGGTTCTAATTAATCTTATAGGGAAGATTGTAAAAGCACCCTATATGATCCGTTAATTACAGTTAACCGGCCATATTTAGATTAATTAGGGCTTAGTGAAAATGTAATTTGAAAAGAATACATTAGTTTCTAAAGAAAAAGAAAAGGTTAAAATGACCAACTGTTTATAAGTATGGTAATGTTAAGTTTGGACTCAAACAATAGTGCACTTGAACTCTTAATTAAGATTTGAAAAAAAAAGTGATTTCTTACAAAAGTGGACTAGCGTCCAAAGCAAAGGTCAAAGTTAGACTAGAAGAAAAGTGATAAAGTTTTATTGATTTACAAATCATCTTTGATGTTAATAACCGGAACTTCCGACTCACTTCAAACAAAGGGAAACAGTAGGTCAAATTTCAAAGTGTGTCCAGAAAAGCTTGTTACTGCTTCAAAGTTAATACTTTTCTATTATTCTAACCTTGTAAAATGGCAACTAGATGGGTTAAAAGGGAAGAGTAGGTAAAAGAGTTGTTAGGCCACTGATTGTAAAGTCTTTATCTAGGTGTTATATTCTATGTAAAAACGAGTACCTATATAATTATCAAGAAGTGAAAGCATGTGTTTAAAATAGTCAACAAAGTTAAATGAACAATTATGAATCAAAGGGATAATTTTACTAGCTTCTCCGCTAGCATCCCATAACGGATAATTTAGTTGTTTGTCTCTGTATCAGGTAGTGTGAGAATATAGAAGGGTGTTGACTCCATACGGGTACTTCTCTATGAGACTTTATTGGGAGAGTCTCAAATTAGGACTCCGCTTGCTCCAAAGTGTATATGCAAAACAAAGAAAGAGAGAGAATTAGAAGCAAAGATCCAAAATAAACTAAGAAGTAAAAATCAGAGCACGTAAATCGAACCATGAACATGAGATAGTCAAATAATTCTATAATCAACATATTTATTTATGCACAAAGTGTAGCGTTATCAACCAAATTGGTAAGAAATTTTGACGAACGTGAGAAGAAACAGAAAATACTTAGCTTCGTGTGAAGAGAAATAGATGAAAAAGAGTAGATCAAAAGCTTGGCAGATAAATGAGGAGAGTGGATTATACACATGCATGGCTTCATATAGAAATAAAAAAAACTAGGAGATATAACATTACATATGGATTGACGAATACTGCAAATACTATTCAATTAAGAACTGATAGGTTTACAAATGTGGAAGGTCCATGATAGCTCTTAAAAAAGATAGACAACGTCGGAGAATATCCAGATAACTAGTATGTAGGAATCGAGAAACTGATTCTGCTTGTTGCTGCATCAATCCCTTTTCTAAGGTTTTGTATGAGAATTTCTAAAAAAAATTGGTTAATTCAGCTCTTATTTTTCTTCAGCTGCACCACAACCTCTCTCATGTTTAGCCTTTCCTTTGGTAACTCTTTCAAACATAAGAATGCAACATTTATGATCGAAACCAACAACAGATCTTGAGAGTTCTTAAGTGCAACTTATCTTCTAATCAAATTGAATTTTATTCTCTCATTTAAACTCTTACACTAAGCGATAATAAGCTGATTAGAAAATCATGAGGAAATGCTTTCTAGGTGAGAGTAAGACAATGCAACTGTAAAAATGTATTTGCAACCGACTAATACATGATATCCAACTCTAACTTAGTATCTTGGCGAGAATACACATATTCAACGAAGAAAGTCTTGAAGAATAGTTTCTACTAAAGCCAATAGAACAAATATTCATTCTTGTTCAGATTTTATATGATCAGAATATATGATCACAAAAAGCGAGCCCTAAATCATGGCCTTTGCATGTGAAAATGATAACAAAATAGACCTTAATGGATCAACTCCCGTGCAGAGTCTACTAGGACTTTTATAGCCCAAAGTGTAATGGCTATTCAAGCAATTTGTGTATCTTGTCCGCTACTCTCATTACTATCTTTAAATTGTTACCTAAAGCGAACTAGTTAATTCTAATTCGTACCTTAATAGGTCTACCCATCCCATTGCTATAGTCTGGGAGGCGTTGGACACTATCTAAAGGGAAGTTCTAGACCCCAAATAAAAGCTAAGGTTACTACTTTTAATTTAGCTAAGTGTCACATAAGGAAAATAGATAAAGACTTGACCATGTAACAATGTGAGGCAAAAAATGGCTACTAGATTAATTAAGTGGGAAGACAGTACCTTAGAGTTATAAAACAAATTGGACACTCGTTAATATTATCTTCCATGTCAAACGAAACTCCAAAGAAGAAAACAGTGAGACATGATAAGTCAAAAATATGGAGTTGAAGCAACTTTAATTAAATAGACCAAAATAAAACTTCTGGACAATGACATATCCTAAAGAGAATCTGACATATTCATTTTGAAAACATGTAAAGGAAAGAGTTAACTATTAATGAAAGGATTATTTCTTAAAGATAACCAACATGAATAGGAGACCCTTAACAATTTAAAAATAAAAGAGAGGGAGAAGTTATTCCCTATTTTTCACGATGAAATCCTAGCACAAACGATTTTGAAAGACTAACTGGTTTTTTTTTTTTTCAAAATGAATATTGACACGGAAGCCGGAAGGATTTGAAAGACCAACTGATTTTCAAAATCAATAGGGATACGAATACTCCAAAGACTCGAAGAAATTCTTTCTTTTTTTTTTGAATGCCCAATATATAAAAATAAGAAAGTTCGAAGTTGCGGACTTGCTTATGGGCAGTGAACTGAGGCGCGATAGCAGGTCTTCGGGTCAGTGAATCGGCTTCAACTTCCGCGAGCAAACACCAAAGATTTCTATTTTTTTTTTTTTTGTGCCTCAAGGCTGAACAGAAAGGGAAAATAATTTAAAGAAAAACTTGAGTTTTCAAGTAAAGAGTTTGAGAGTAGTAGTATTTGAGGGAAACGAGACGGCTGTGAGGGCGGTGAGCGGCATCTTGCCAAACTCCGTTTCCCTAATGCCAGTATTTATAGGCAAAAATTAGGGTTGATTTTGGGCGGGATTTGGAACAAGAAAAAGAGGGGGGGAAATGAAAATTGAATCAAATTGCCCGTTCAAATTTGAACGTTGGAAGCCATGGCAGAGACGGCAGCATGAAGAAAGAATTTTAAGCCAAAAATGGTGAAGCATTTTCTAGGTTGGGTTAGAGAAGATTTTGGCATTTTCTAAAAAAAAAAAAAAGGAACGTTGGGGAAACAACTGATGAACAGGTTCCCTTGTGATGTGTGAAGCAAATGATGCCATTGGATCAAGATTAAAGGGTGAGGATTAAAGGATCTAAAGGGTTCTATGGGTTTGGGTTGCTGATATTTTGGTTTTGGGGGATGAAATTCGAAAGCACTGGGCTAGAAATTGGACTATTGGCTTAGGCTTAATACTGGGTTAATTTGGCCGAAATTTTGGGCCTTGAGTGCTGACCATTTTCCTTCTTCCTTGTATATTTCTTTGGGCTTCTATTTATATTTAAAATAATTGTTAGTTACATTATATAATACTACATAATATTAAACATTACTATTACTCAAAGTATTTTTTTGTGCCTTAAAATAATTTCTGATAGCAAAAATTTGATAAATAACCTACATTAATTGGGAATAAGAGTAAATATTTTAAATTACTGAAATAAATACTACAACAATAACAACAACAACAACGACAACAACAACAACAACAACCACAACGACAACAACCACAACAACAACAACCACAACAACGACAACAACGACAACAACGACAACAACGACAACAACGACGACAACAACAACAACAACAACGACAACAACGACAACAACGACAACAACAACAACAACAATAATAATAATAATAATAATAATAATAATAATAATACTAACTAGGTCTATTTTGGTATAACAATTTTAAAATAATTATTCTTAAACTATTAGCAATATTAGAAGCTAAAAAAATAGTTTGGAAGAAAGGAGGGACAAAATTGGATGTCAGCACCATATATTTTTGGACACTTCATCATTTGGTGAAGGGTAGACGGTACCGCCCTCATGTTATGGATCCACAGCCTTCCGAGCAGTGCATTGTACCTCATGTCCCCTTCGATGACATGAAATTTTCGGTCTTGGATGGTCCCGGCTACGTTTACTGGTATGATTATCTCTCCCCTTGTTGTTTCACTAGCCATGTTGAAGTCGTTTAGGACTCGAGATGCAGGTATGATTTGGTCTAGCAGTCCGAGCTTCTCTACGACCCTCGACCTGATTATGTTTGCCGAGCTACCTGGATCCACAAGAACACATTTAACTTGAATTTTATTTAGCAAAGTAGAAATTACCAGGGCGTCGTTGTGTGGCTGAGGGAGGCCTTCTGTATCTTCATCGTTGAATGTAAGGGTGCCTTCGGGCATGTAGTCTCGGGTCCGTTTCTCCCTTGTGATCGACACTTTGGTGCGTTTGAAGACATGTCCTTATGGGATGTCGACCCCACCAATGATCATGTGGAGAACATGCTGAGGATATTCTTGTTCACTCTTTCTGTTGGCGTCTCTTTCCCTGAATTGATTTTTGGCTCTGTCACTGAGGAATTCTTGAAGGTGTCCTTCATTAAATAATCGAGCTACTTCCTCTCTCAATTGTCTGCATTCTTCGGTCCGGTGGCCATGTGTGTCGTGGTATTTGCACATCAAGTTAGGATTCCTTTGAGAGGGGTCAGTTTGTATAGGTCTGCGCCATCTGGTGTCTTTAATCCTTCCAATGTCCGAAATGATACCCAAGGCATCGACGCTGAAGTTGTACTCCGATAATCGAGGTGCTTTTGCGAGATCGGTGTACTTGTCAAATTTATTCTTACTTGTAACGACTCGACCAGCCGTTTTGAGATCTAGCGCATTGTGCAGCGGTTTGAGGCCGTGAGCAGCTTCGTTTCAAGTATTATGACCCGTGGGCGTGGTCGGAATTGAATTTCGGGAAGTTTAGAGTCGATTTGGAAGGAAAATCCTCATTTCAGAAGCCTTAAGTTGGAAGAATCAACTAAGATTGGAATTTTGAGTAAACGACCTCCTAATCAGGATCTGAAGGTTCATGCAGGTTCGTATGATGATTTCGGACTTGAGCGTATGTCTGGATCGGGTTTTGGATAACCCAGGAGCGTTTCGATGCATATTGTGGAAGTCAGCATTTTTGAAGAATTTCATAAATTTGGGCTTGAAGTGCACTTCAGAGTTTTTGATGTCTGTTTGGGATTCCGAGTCTGGGAATAGGTTAGTGTGGTGATTCTGGAGTTAGGAGCGCGATCGGAAGTGAATTTGGATGTCCGTAGGTCATTTTGAAGTCATTTGGCTAAAGATAGAAATTTGAAGGTTTTTGAGAAATCCGACCGGAAGTGGAAGTTTTGATATCAAGGTCGGAATGCGATTCCAGAAGTTGGAGCAGGTTCGTAATCTTGAATATGACTTGTGCGCAAATTTTGAGGTCAATCGGACGTGATTTGATAGGTTTCGGCATCGGATGTAGAAGTTGGAAATTTCTAAGTTCATAAAGTTGGGATTCGGGTGCGATTCGTGGTTTCGATGTTGTTTGATGTGATTTGAGGTCTCGAGAAAGTCCGCATTATATTTTGGAACAGGTTGGTATGATTGGACAGGGTCCCGGGGGCCTCGGGTGGATTCCGGGTGGTTAACGGATCAAATTTGGGAGGTTGAAGAAGGTTGAGGTTATTGTCATCTGGTGTGACCGCACCTGCGAGGATTTGGCCACAGGTGAGACTTTGGCGCGCAGGTGCGAGAGTGGGATGGCTTGGCTGGGATCGCAGGTGCGATGGAATTTCCGCACATGCGAAGGCGCAGATGCGGGCAGTGGGTCGCAGGTGCGGATCTGGCTGGAGGAGAAGGAAGCCGTAGGTGCAGGCTCTTGGGCGCACCTGCGGAAGCGCAGGTGCGAGGATCTGATCGCAGGTGCGAAACTCGGCCTGGGCAGAATGTTTTAAAACAAGGATTCTTGGTTCATTTTCTTCATTTCTTCTTTGGCTTAGGCGATCTTGGGAGGCTTCAAAGAGAGGATTCCTTCATGCAATGTCAAGGTAAGTAACTCCTTCATGCCTCTAAGTTAAATACAAGATTATATGCATGGATTAGACATGGAAATTGGTAGGAATTTGGGAAATATTGAAGAAACCTAGAAAATGGAAATTGGATTTTTAGCCACGAATTGAGCATGAATATTTGAGTAAATTGTATATTTGAGTTAGTAAGGCTATGGGTAGAATATATCTTCGAGAAATTATGAATTCCGGGCACGTGGCCCGAGGGCATCTTGGTCATTTCACTAAGCGGGATTGGGAAATTATATAATTTGGAAATTTTGCAAATATTAGAGTATATTTTTATTGGGTTGTCGTTGTTTGGATAGTTTTGGGGCGTTGTGCGTCCGTTTGGGGTCATCGGAAGGGCTTGGAGGCCAGTTATGGAATCTCGGAGCGAGGTAAGTCTCCTTTCTAACCTTGTGAGGGGGAATTGTTCCCCTAGGTGAATTAATTAAGTACATGATATTATCTTCGGGGGCTATGTACGCACGAGGTGACGGGAGTCCGTGCGTAGCTACTATCATGCCTTGTCCGGGTAGTCTAGGATCCACTAGCATGCCTTACGTGTTGTACCTGCAATCCTGCCTGTAATACTAAACTGCTAATATAATCGAAATCATAATTGAATATTTGAAGAAGACTAGAGTCCATTTTCTTAATTATCTAGAAAGAGAATTTATTCCTCCGTGGATAATTGTGTAGCTGATAGGGTTGTATTACGGAAATATCATTAAACTTGGCAAATGAGTTTCAAAACAAAGATTTAAGAGCTATATTTCATGTCCCTTTAAAAAGAATTTTTTCCACTTTCCTGAGAAAACGGCTTCCTTGACAAAATGGGGACTTATTGTGTGGACATGTGTAAATTCGGTGCCTGAGTCACATGTATGATTTGCGAGCAGGATTACCCTATATTTGTGTATATTCATATGAGCACCTGAGTCGCAGGTATGATTCGCGAGCAGGCTAGCCTTATTATTTTATGTATAACCGCGCCACATGATCGATTCGCGAGCGGGGCAGATAGATGCATATATGGTTCGGGTCGTTCAAGCCTCGGCAGTGCACAGTTTATGCTTATGTTGGTTCGAGCCGTTGACCCTCGGCATTGCTTGCGCATGATATTTACTGCGTATTTTTTGTGATTTATACATGTTTATCGGCCTAAAGAAGTTTTGATGGCCAGTTATGAGGAAGGAGAATTTATGTGTAAAATGTGAAATAAGTCTGGTGTTTCTTATCCTGGATTATGATTTAAATTGTCAAGTGAGATGACGAAGACTTAAAGTGTTAAATGTGGAAGGAGTTGATATTATCTATTCTTGAATTTTAATAAATTGCATATGACATTCATGCTTAGTGTCTCACTTGAATATACTAAATTGACCTCTAGCAAGTGTCTAATTCGACCTCTCGTTACTACCTCTCTGAGGTTAGGCGGGTGACTTACTGAGTACACGTTATTTTTGTACTCATGCTACACTTGTTGTGCATTTTATTGCACAGGTACTTTCATAGCGATGTGGAGGATTGGAGATTTAGGCGAGCTGCATCATCTGGAGGAGGTCCGCAGTTGACAGAGTCTCCATCATGCTTTATTACATTATTTTAAATTTCTTTGTCTACTTGTATTTCGGACAAGCTTTGTAGAAATTGTAAAATTCTTAGAAATTGCTCATGAACTTGTGACACCGGGTTCTGGGATGTGTTGGGATGTATTTGTTGAAGTGTAGTATTCGAACTATTATTTTAATTAACAGATTTTATTTGGTTAATATGTAATAAAGTGAAGGGAAATATTTTTCATAAATGTTAAAATCAGGAAATCGTTTCAATTAATTAATGATTGTCTTGCCTGAAAATGATGACCGACGCCATCACGACCTTATGGATTTTGGGTCGTGACAACATGGTATCATATCTCTAGGTTCCCTTAGGTCTCACGAGTCATGAGCAAGTCTAGTAGAGTCTTGCGAATCGGTACGAAGACGTCTGTACTTATCTTCGAGAGGCTACAGGGCTGTTAGGAGTACTTCCCTTCTTGATTCCTCATCGTGCGAGTTGATTCCTTTGAGGCTTATGCCTATGTTCATTCCTACTCAATCTTACGCGTCACGAAGCGCTTTCTATGAATCAGGAGATTTGAGGAATTGAAATGGTGCTACGGATGTAATTCGAGATGTTTCATGTGTAATTGGTTGGGGCTGTTGTTATGGCCTTGCAAAAGAATAATATGGTCTTTCAGCTCAGTAGTTGTGTTACTGAGAGCGTTAAGGCTATGCTCAGGTAGCGATGATGCTTGCGATTGGTTATTGCGCGATGTCGATATGATGATAGAATGCTTACCCGTATGTTGGGGGTGATGAATGGTTTGAAGGGAGGTCTTCTCAGAGTGTGATTTTGAGATTTCGGTATTTTAGTTCCGGCGGAGGAAAGGCATTTGGATTATGAATGGTCCGGTTGGGGTTGATAAGTAGTAAGACTTGGTGTCTTTCAAGTGAGGTGGGATATGAACATGCGACGTGTAGTCGTCGTCACTAATCGAATGGAATGTGTTAAGTTTGTCGGTGCTATAGTTTCTTCGGTTGGTGGGGTCAGAGTATTAAGAAGAAGTGCGGTGGTTCAGTACCGGATAAGTGTTGATAATGAAGAAGCTAGAGGTAGATGATCTTCGGAGAGCTTGAAGTCGTGGTGAACTGCTGGTTTGAGAGCTACAGAGAATGATCCTGAAGTGAGGCTAGGCAGTGATTCCATCTCTAGGAGGCCAAGTGTAAGAAGCGGAAGTCGAGCAGTCGCAAAGTGGGGGGAGCGGCAACATAGCTTGGAATTTGAGGATATTGTCGTGCATTTAATGGATGTCCATGAGGAGAGGACGAACTAGTAAAAGTTGGTCAACGAAGAAGGGCGTAGGATGGGGTATTGAAGTCGCAAAGAGCGTGCATTTCAGCATCGTTGCAAGGTGTCCGTGGGGGATTTCCACAGGTGGGTTATCTCCTGTGAATAGGTTAGCGGTGGCATGGTTGGCAGGTCTCTATGAGGGGTTCTAGTGGCTATTCGGTAGGAGGCATAATGTGTGAATGATTCTAGAGAATTTGAGTATTTAGGGAGTGCTAGCAAGAGGATTTGGAAGAATTGGACGGATTGGTTGAGCTAGATCGCGTTATTGAAGGAGAAAGGATCTCGGCAGGGTCTAGAGTGGTGCAAGGAGTAGCTTCGGGCTAAGTGGGGGAGTCCCACCATCTGCAGTTGGGTTGAAGGATTGTGTCATCGTAGGGTTGCGGATTGTCGATGTGATGGCAAGTTATTACAGCTAAGGGAAAGGAGTAAAATGGTGATTGTGCGTGGGATTTGATGAATGCGTGCAAAAATTGGCCATGTCGGTCCAGGGTTAGGCTTTGGAAGATTCACAATTTTGCTTAAGGCATAGGTGAGTTGTCAGGATAGTGACTCGATCACGTGTTTCCTTGAAAACAGTGTTCATGTGCTAGAAGAGCCTTGGAGTTGAGTGTATTGGGGGCCAGCCAGAGTGGGTGACTCTCAATAGCGGTCCTAGTGAGTTCAAAAGTTAAGAATGCGGCGTTTAAGGGTTTCAGTCAGCAGTATGTTCGAGAATCGAGCTTTTGCAGAGTAATTTTTGAGAAAAAGGAGGATGGTTGGAATGTTCCATGATATGTTTCAGCATGCAGGATAGTATTGGATGAGTGGGAGAAATAAGCTCCGGATTGTAGAAAGATGATCAGGATGGTATGAGATGGGTTGCGGGATTTAGGCGGCATAGTCTCGTGAATCAAGGTCACTCGGGATGAGTGAGGGTTGAGTTTTTATGAGTTCAAGGAAGTTGCTATTATTCCTGAAGCAATTGAAGATGATTAAAAGAATATAGATTGATTAGCCATGGTTGAAATGGCACATTTGCGAAAGTGATTAAGTTATGCATGTGGTTTGTGCCGGTGTGTGCGGGGCTTGTCGGCCATCGTAACAGATTTCGTGTGGGGAGCATTTAAATGCTATGACCTGTCAGGCATAGGCGGATCCCGGAAGGTTTATGGTGGTATAGACTACTACTTAAGGGTTTGCATGTTGGGTGGTTGTGAGAATTCACTCGTGTGTTGAGATGATACTCTTGAATTGAGTTAAGGAAACGGTTTATATATGATGAAGTGTTCACCCTATTGGTGGTTCAGAAGTTATGATGGAAATTCTTGCGCTACCTCATATTGGCATGTTAGGTGCAGTAAGCAATATGTAACTGGGAGTAAGAATCAAGATTGCGGTTCGGTGTTAATAAGGATGTCATGAGCTCGGAAGAGCAAGAAAAAGTGATTTGAAGGTTCAGAGTAAGCTGGTGTTATCTTCAATGTCACCTGAGATTGATATTCGGTGGAAGGGGCTTTGTACCCTGGCCATGGGTTCTTGATCTGTCTTGTTGCTTTGTGTGGAAGGTCGTGGAAGCATGACCGCGAAAAGATTGTATAAGTATGACATGTAGTCACTTGATGGATTGAAGATTTGGACTGAGTATAAAGAAGTGCAATGTTGTTTATTTGAGAAGTTATGCCTGAGAGGCGTTCAGTTCATTTGGTTGTGGATTGTGGGGTGTTTGTCCCGGCTATGATGGTTGTTCTTGCATATTATGAGAGGAAGTGGGTTAATGTTGACCCAGGTAAAAGCTATCAGCTTAGTTTGGTGCGAGCAAGGTGACTCAATGTTTGTGGATGGATTTAAATATGATTATGGGCTCTGTATGATCCAGGCATGTTCATTTCAGCAGAGCGCTTTTCATGGAAAGGTATTAGAACAACAGATGTTGTTCCGTCTTCGTCAAATTCATGTGTTATTATGATTGTACCGTGTGAATTGTGAAACTGTTTGATAATTTCCTATGTGTTGAGGTCCCGCGTAGTGGGGATGTTATGTGAGCAGGATAGCTCTTGAGATCCAGAGTGTGTATATATATCGCACCTCAGTCGTGCTTAGGCTTTTGCACTTATCAGTCTCCCCAGGATGGTATTATGCACTTAGCGTGCTTGTGACCGACATTCAGTAATGTGTAATAGTGAGCGATTCAGCTCCGTGTATATTTCCTTATGTGAGTTTTATGATGGGATCGGGTGGCACGCCGCCACGGGTATGTTATTTGGATCGGGTTGCACGCCGCAACAGTGTGATGATGAGAAGGGTTAATATATATTTATTTTTCTTATATCCTATTTTCTGAGAAAATTCATATTAGTTGCGTGAGTTGAATAGTCTCTTCCTGAGTCACTTCTTACCTATCATGTTCGGGTTATGGCCTATTGGCGCGATATGGTAACATGTGAGGTTGTTGGTCATGTTTGGGGTGATTTGTTGTCTGAGCAGTTCATACTGGGTGAGACAAGATTATCGGATGAGGGATCAGTGCGATAAGGTTATGTGAAGTGTATATTAAAGAACAAATACCATTATTCAGGTTCATAATGAAGTGATGATTCTAGTCAAGATGAGGTATTCAAGGATTTGTTAACTCTGTAGTTGGGTATGAATTTCTGCACATTTCCTCCGTTGTGGTGATATCGTCAGCATTATAGCAGGATGTATGTGTATATATATCATGAGGTGCATTGGGAGCATCAGATTCGTGGAATTTTGGCTATTAAGGTTCAGGGAAGGTCATTGTGGTTAGATGATGAATCTTGCGGTGCGTGGCACTAATTCAGCAAAGGTATGCAGTCATGTTCTGGTATGTTGTGTGGTAGTCGATACAGTGTTTATATATTGGAACTAGGCTTGGCAGAGCATATTTCAGGTATTGGAACTAGGTTCTGAGCTTATCATATGGATAAAAGAAGAAATCTTCAAATTTGATCAAGCTAATGTACTCAACTGGGTTGTGGTAGCACGGGCAGGTGCTCGAGGTGTTAAAGGGTGATTTCAGGTAACTACAGAGTAGTTCTTAGCACGTTCGAGGACGAACATCGATTTAAGTGGGAGAGAATGTAACAACCCGACCGGTCGTTTTGAGCTCTAGAACGTCGTGCAGCAGTTTTAGGCCGTGAGCAGCTTCGTTTCAGGTATTATGACCCGTGGGCGTGGTCGGAATTGAATTTGGGGAAGTTTAGAGTCGATTTGGAAGGAAAATTCTCATTTCAGAAGCCTTAAGTTGGAAGAATCAACTAAGATTGGAATTTTGAGTAAACGACCTCCGAATAAGGATATGAAGGTTCCTGCAGGTTCGTATGATGATTTCGGACTTGGGCGTATGTCCGGATCGGGTTTTGGATAACCCGGGAGTGTTTCGATGCATATTGTGGAAGTCAACATTTTTGAAGAATTTCATAAATTTGGGCTTGAAGTGCATTTCAGAGTTTTTGATGTCCGTTTGGGATTCCGAATCTGGGAATAGGTTCGTGTGGTGATTCTGGAATTGGGAGCGCGATCAAAAGTGAATTTGGATGTCTGTAGGTCATTTTGAAGTCATTTGGCTAAAGATAGAAATTTGAAGGTTTTTGAGAAATTCGACCGGAAGTGGAAGTTTTGATATCAAGGTCGGAATGCGATTTCGGAAGTTGGAGAAGGTCCGTAATGTTGAATATGACTTGTCCACAAATTTTGAGGTCAATCGGACGTGATTTGATAGGTTTCGGCATCGGATGTAGAAGTTGGAAATTTCTAAGTTCATAAAGTTGGGATTTGGGTGCTATTCGTGGTTTTGATGTTGTTTGATGTGATTTGAGGTCTCGAGCAAGTTCGCATTATGTTTTGGAACAAGTTGGTATGATTGGACGGGGTCCCGGGAGCCTCGGGTGGATTCCGGGTGGTTAACGGATCAAGTTTGGGAGGTTGAAGAAGTCTGAGGTTGCTGTCATCTGGTGTGACCGCACCTGCGAGGATTTGGTCGTAGGTGCGGAGCCGCAAGTGCGACTTTGGCGCCGCAGGTGCGAGAGTGGGTTGGCTTGGTTGGGATCGCAGGTGCGATGGAATTTCTGCACCTGCGAAGGCGCAGATACGGGCAGTGGGTCGCAGGTGCGGATCTGGATAGAGGAGAAGGAAACCGCAGGTGCGGGATCTTGGGCGCACCTGCGGAAGCGCAGGTGCGAGGATCTGATCGCAAGTGCGAAAATCAGCCTCGGTAGAATGTTTTAAAACAAGGATTCTTGGTTCATTTTCTTCATTTCTTCTTTGGCTTAGGCGATCTTGGAAGGCTTCAAAGAGAGGATTCATTCATGCAATGTCAAGGTAAGTAACTCCTTCATGTCTCTAAGTTAAATTCAAGATTATATGCATGGATTAGGCATGGAAATTGGTAGGAATTTGGGAAATATTGAAGAAACCTAGAAAATGAAAATTGGATTTTTAGCCACGAATTGAGCATGAATATTTGAGTAAATTGTATATTTGAGTTATTAAGGCTATGGGTAGAATATATCTTCGAGAAATTTCGGATTTCGGGCACGTGGGCCCGAGGGCATCCTGGTCATTTCACTAAGCGAGATTGGGAAATTATATAATTTGGAATTTTTGCAAATATTAGAGCATATTTTCATTGGGTTGTCGTTGTTTGGATAGTTTGGGGCGTTGTGCGCCCGTTTGGAGTCATCAGAAGGGCTTGGAGGACGGTTATGGAATCTCATAGCGAGGCAAGTCTCCTTTCTAACTTTGTGAGGGGGAATTGTTCCCCTAGGTGAATTAATTAAGTACATGCTATTATCTTCGGGGGCTACGTACGCACGAGGTGACGGGAGTCCGTGAGTAGCTACTATTATGCCTTGCCCGGGTAGTCTAGGACCCACTAGCATGCCTTACGTGTTGTACCTGCGATCCTGTCTGTAATACTAAACTGCTAATATAATCGAAATCGTAATTGAATATCTGAAGAAGCCTAGAGTCCATTTTCTTAATTATCTAGAAAGAGAATTTATTCCTCCGTGGATAATTGTGTACCTGATAGGGTTGTATTACGGAAATATCATTAAACTTGCAAATGAGTTTCAAAACAAAGATTTAAGAGCTATATTTCATGTCCCTTTAAAAAGAATTCTTTCCACTTTCCTGAGAAAACGGCTTCCTTGATAAAATGGGGACTTATTTTGTGGACATGTGTAACTTCGGGTGCCTGAGTCGCATGTATGATTCGCAAGCAGGATGACCCTGTATTTTTGTATATTCATATGAGCACCTGAGTCGCAGGTATGATTCGCGAGCAGGCTAGTCTTATTATTTTATGTATAACTGCGGCGCATGATCGATTCGCGAGCGGGGCAGATAGATGCATCTATGGTTCGGGTCGTTCGACCCTCGGCAGTGCACAGTTTATGTTTATGTTGGTTCGGGCCGTCGACCCTCGGCATTGCTTGCGCATGATATTTACTGTGTATTTGCTATGATTTATACATGTTTATCGTCCTAAGGAAGTTTTAATGGCCAGTTATGAGGAAGGAGAATTTATGTGTAAAATGTGAAATAAGTCTGATGTTTCTTATCCCGGATTATGATTTAAATTGTCAACTTAGATGACGAAGACTTAAAGTGTTAAATGTGGAAGGAGTTGATTTTATTTATTCCTGAATTTTAATAAATTGCCTATGACATTATTGACCTCTAGCAAGTGTCTAATTCGACCTCTCGTTACTACCTCTCTGAGGTTAGGCGGGCGACTTACTGAGTACACGTTGTTTTATACTCATGCTACGCTTGCTGTGTATTTTATTGCACAGGTACTTTCATAGAAATGTGGAGGATTGGAGACTTAGGCGAGCTGCATCATCCGGAGGCGATCCGCAACTGACAGAGTCTCCCTTATACTGTATTACATTATTTTAAATTTCTCTGTCCACTTGTATTTCGGACAAGCTTTGTAGAAATTGTAAAATCCTTAGAAATTGCTCATGTACTTGTGACACCGGGTTCTAGGATGTGTTGGGATATATTTGCTGAAGTGTAGTATTTGAACTATTATTTTAATTAACAGATTTTATTTGGTTAATATGTAATAAAGTGAAGGGAAATATTTTTCCTAAATGTTAAAATCACGAAATCGTTTCAATTAATTAATGATTGGCTTGCCTGACAATGATGTCCGGCGCCATCACGACCTTATGGATTTTGGATCGTGACATTACTCATGAGTCCCCGAGGATTTTGCCCTCGATCATTTATCCGATCATTTTGGAGAGGATTGCATCCCGAACTGTTGTTTCTTCGATCTGCGACATATGGCTGGTACAGTTCTTTGTTTGACCTCGGTTCTCTATCGGTATCCCTCGAGGCTTTTACCGCCAATCTGTTCGGGTGAACTGACCCCGAGGGGCTCCCAAATGGTCATCCTCGACGCTGATCTTTGATAGATAACGATTATGTATGTCTGCCCATGTAACAGCAGGATATTCAATCAGATTTTGCTTCAACTGTCGTGATGCTATCGAACTTCGCTCATTCAACCCTTGTGTGAAAGCTTGAACAGCCCAATCATCTATAACTAGTGGTAACTCCATTCTCTCCATTTGGAATCGGGACATAAACTCCCTCAGCATCTCGTTGTCTCTTTGTCTTATCTTGAAAATATCTGATTTCCTCGTTGCAACTTTTATGGCCCCGGCGTGCCCCTTCACAAAAGAATCAGCTAACATGGAAAATGAATCGATGGAGTTCGATGGAAAGTTGTGATACCAAATCATAGCTCCATTTGATAGAGTTTCCCCAAAAAATTTCAACAATATGGACTCGATCTCATCGTCCTCTAAGTCATTTCCCTTTATACAGCACGTGTATGCAGTGATATGTTCATTAGGACCGGTGGTTCCATTGTATTTTGGTATGTCCGGCATGCGGAACTTCTTTGGAATGGGCTTTGGGTCCGCGCTCGGGGGAAAAGGCTTCTGCACGAACTTTTTGGAATCTAAACCCTTCAAGATCGGGGGTGCCCCTGGTATTTGATCGACTCGGGATTTGTATGTCTCCACATTTTTTTCATTATCTTCGATCCTCTTTTCTCTCGACTCGATTCTTTTGGTGAGCTCTTCGAGAATTTTTATGGTCGTAGGATCAATCCCCGATCCGTTACCGTTCGACCTTTCCAGTACCGGCTCAGTACGGCGAGTGATTCTGGCTCAACCACACTCGGATTTTTTGTTGACTTTGTAGCTGAGCGATAGCAACCTGCTGAGCTAATAGCATTTCGAAGATTACTTGGAGGCTAACTCCCCGTCTCCTAGACCCTATGTTCCTTGACCACCAGGTCGGACCTCCCCGCGTACACTTCCTCCGAAGTATGCGCCCAAGTCCGCATTCTAAGCAATGTGCGAACTAACATCGATTGGTTCTGCAATCGGCACTCCCCCGGGGTTAATCGGTGGCACACCGGTCCCTGGAGAAACTACATTATCGTTTTCCCCATGAAATATGAGACCATCACTGCCGTGTACGGGTGTGTTTTGTGAGTTTGACATGTTTTAACCTGAAAACAAAGAATCTTTGACAAGAACAAGTGTGAAAATAATGTGTGTTATCAAAATCAGTACTGAAACAATCACTACAATCTTTAGGCCCCACTGTGGGCGCCAAACTATTTACCCTAAAATCTGAGTAACAATTAAATTTGTGTTGAGGTCTTAAAAATACGTGATTTAGTCCAATACTAATTGATAAACATGAAGACAAACGTATAAGTTAAGTGAGCAAGTTAAATCAACCCAGTGTATAAGCAAGCCTCGACCTCGAGCTGTGAGGGCCTCGAGGTACACTAATATGAACAGTAAACAAAGGAATTTAAAGCTAAAGAACAATTCTGATGAGAGATGAGTGAAAAATTAAGAGTGTATATTATTTGTCAATGATTGATGATGATTACAAATGAATGGGCTCCCCTTTATATAGTAGGGGAGTCCTAAATAAGGTACATTTCCATTTATAGTAAGGAATCTAATTGTACAGTTGTCTAACCGCCTAGTACGAATTCGTACAAATCCGTTCCGGAATTCACGCCTTGATTTTTGTGCCATTTCGGGAATCTCGTTCATTCTGTTATAAATTCATAACGGCATTATCACGGGGTAGGTCATACTCGGCCCCGGTATTCATTATGCGCTTCGGTCCTCGGGCCTTATACTTTGTCATCAGGCTCGAGCTCGATCTACTAAGCTTGCTTGGTCCATTCTGAAATCGGGCTCGGAGTGACTCCTCGAACCCATAAAATCGGACGTACCTGATTTCGATCGTATACACACAGGAATTTTTAAATTCCAAAAAAAAAGTGAAATTCTTTTTCAAGTGAAAATGATACTTGAAAATTAGAGTTGTATTTGAACATGAATATAATTTTTGGTTGTTTTTGAAGTTTTGTGAGTGATCTGAGTGAACAATTTGGAAAATAACTTTTTGAAGTTTTTCAAATTTTCGAAACACTGATTTCGAAAAAAAATAAAAAAATTTGAAACAAAAGTGAAAATATTCTTATGTTCAAACGGGCTAATAATTGGCGGAAAAATAAGAAGTTCGAGTTTGCCCTCCCATATTTAAGCCTCCAATAATTTTTCATCAAATCTACCTGTCGACTCGACAATAATTTATTGTATTTTTAATAACCCCAGTATATGTTATGTTGCTCTGATATGGGCAGGGTCGGCTCTAATATTGTTGTTAATAACGCTTGTGCCTAAGGCGCTCAAATTTGGGAGCCCTCATACCCCATTTGTTAGACATAATAAGTTTATAAATAATTAAAAATTAGTATTTAATACTTTTAGCACAAAAGTAGAGTTTCTCATATAAAAGAAAAGAACTTTTTTTCAGCTATGTCAATAAAGTAACTGTTTTACTTACTTAAAAATGGGTAGTATGAAATATGAAAAGCTAACGTGTGAATTAGAAATTTGAAATTTATTTGAGAAGGGAAATGGTACAAGTAGAAGATACTACTCTAATCGAGATACCCTATCAGATAAAATGAATTTTCTTTTCCAAATGCTTGTATTACTTCTAGAATTAACAATTTTTATAACAGTTGCCTCAATGAAAGAATTCTTTCAAAATTAAATTAATAAAATCTTAGCTAAAAGCAATAGTGTCTCAAGAAAGATTAAATGGATTAGCTAACTAGTTGAAAAGAAATTTATTTTAAATAAATGATTATAAATATATAGACGTCAAATAAAAATATAAATTATAATATATTTCTAAAAAAAAGTTAACCTCACATTAAACTTTTACTTTAGACAACATATGTGCTTGAGCTGCCCCTGGATTTGGGTGTTGGGTATTTGACGCAAATTTGTCTAAAATAAATTCGTTCACATAAATTTTATGTTCAACGGTAGCACATTTCTTTTTGTTGAAGAGTAAACTAGGAGTATATATTTTTGTCAAATATAATTTAACTCGATTTCTATTTACTAATTAAGTTAAAGAACCAATGATTATTTTGTAATTATGATTTGATTTTTTTATATTAAATTAATTAAATATTCATTATTTACTAGTAATAGTTGTTACTCAATTTCGTTGAGGATGTTGAGATCTAACTTGCTTTTTTGATAGATTCGACACGAATCCTATTAGCTATCATATTTTTGGAATATTCGAACAGTGGATAGTATGGGTCAACATCTGAACTAGACAAGCTCAAAGGCAAGGGCGGATACACATGGGAGGAGCGGGTTAACGTGAATCTACCCTCCTCCCTATGAATCATGTATAATATTAGTGAACACTTTAGTGCATTAATAAGGAGGTTCGATTTCCGTAGTCTTTCTTCTTTTAAATTGTATTTTAATTAATAAGTAGGATCAAATCCCCATGCTCTGCTGCCTTTTCTAATTAAATACACTTTTTGTTTCTTTATTTATTTTTTATTGGTTACACGTTTTTTTTTTCTTCTATTTGTTTAGTCTTTGTTTTGATTTTTAAAATTCCTAAACCAAAAATACATCTCTCGGACACCTTCTCAAAAACTCGAGTTTCTGGCGCTTATAGTACATCATGCTGTTGAAATTTTGGATACGCCTATGCTCAAAAGAGAAGAAGAAGAAGAAGAAATAAGGGAAAGCAACATCAAATACTCCAAAATTGCTGAAAATATCATAGCTGAGGAACCCACCAAAAAGAGAGGAGGAAATTAATTACATCAGGCAGGGGCGGCCCGACGAATTTTATAGCCTAAAGCCAAACTTTATAAGGGGCTTTAACTTTTTAATTTTTTTTTATTATTTATTTGAAAACTATTTTCTTAGCTTTTCTTATATATAAAGTTATTTAATTTTCTTATAATCAACAACTCCTAATAAGTATTTCTCAAATGACAATATAATTAATTCACTTAACCTTTCTTGTGACATTGCTATTCTTAGGTAAGATTTTATCAATTTTAATTTTGAAAACTTCTTTCCGCTGAAGCAACGGTAACATGAGTTATGAACATTATTTCATAAGCAATTTAAATATTTGGAAAAGAATAAAATCTTTTTATGTGATTAAGTATATCCATTAAACTGTTATCTTCTAATTATACTATTTTTCTTAATATTTTTAATTCAGAAAATAAATCTAAACCATCAATGTCGAATTGATTATTATGTTTTAAGGAACATTCAAGATTAAGGCAATATTTTTCAAATTTCCAACATCTAGTGATCTTAGTTTTTTCTGCCAAATAAAAAACCAAAAATATTTTCATATGTTTCGAGTTGTTCAAATCTATTTTGAAGTGAAAAAGTAGTCTTGTCTATTATGTATAAAAGTAATCAACTCTAAAGTACTCTTCGAAAGATTTTAAGATTTCATTATCAACATTCACATCAAATTGTTATTCCCTATATATCACACGTTTCTTACGACTTTCGGGTTCGATATTCATTTCAAGTGCAATTTCCTTGGTAGAAATCATAACATTTGCAAATCCTTCTTCTCTATATTTGTTAGAAAGAAATTAGACTTTTTCATTTTACATAACTCTTTTTAAAACTTATACATAATCTATTAGGTGTAACAAAAATGGGGGGCCCCACAAATATGGGGCCTAAAGCGATTGCTTTACTTGCTTTATGGAATGACCGCCCTTGAGTCATCAGGGAACACAAAAAGGGAATGTAGTTCTTTTGGGTTCTACACAAAAAGGGAATGTAGTTCTTTTGGGTTCTACTCTAAAATCAGACCGACCAATACAACAAAGCATTCCGTGTTTATGTAGTATCCGAAAAAGGACCGCATAACAACGAAGTATAATGTAAGCAGTCTGCCCTTATGCAAGTATTAATGGAATCCGTGTACCCTGATTCCACGGCCCTTTATTATTTTGGGTTCTACTCTAATTCTACCAAAAAGAAAGAAAAGTACTGATGTGAACACAGACGTGAAGAAAGAGGACCTTTTGTTTTGGGCTCTATTATTCTTTTTCACTTCTCAATCGCAACTCTTACTTCTCTCTCAGGTAAAAATGCAGACATATGGGTGCAACTCATCTCTGTTGTCTTTCATGGTCGACAAGGTCGAGAGTGGTGAGGTCCATATAGGATGGAGACGTATTAGGTTATTTTGGAAATGTTTCATATGCTGTGGTCTTGTGGAGTATGACTAGTGAATACAATATAGACTGCATTCGAGAATCTGACATGGTGGTTAATAAAGTGGATTGAGAACTATGATATCTCAAGTTCAAATTCCAACGAGGGAAAACACAGTAATGTACCTCCATCTGTCCAAATCTTGGGTGATAGAGTTAGCTGATACTTAATTAGTCAAAATGTCCACAAGCTAACTCGAGCACCACAACTATTAAAAATAACATCACCGAAAGACCTGCACCTTTGATGAAAAAAATAGGACAGAACCCTTATGGAAGGCCTTGATATTCCAAACAAAAATGAGTTGGATGCAGTCCAAAACATTAGTAAAATACGTTAAAATCTTCAATTCCAAAAGAAACTCACACTTTAAGATCCATATTACTGAAACAGAACATGTTTCTTCATCAGAAAGAGATCCAAATTATTGAAACAGAACATGCTTCTTCATCAGAATGGAAAATAGGATGATTCTCCACTATATATCAAAGTCAAAAAAATATTCAGCCTTAATCTCAGGACTGCCTTTACATGCCTAACGGTACATATTTATTTCTTCATCTTTGTTTCTTTTACCATATTCCTATGAAATATCTGAGGTCATGTGACATAAAGGAGTTACTCACATGGGACTAACCTCAATGACTGGAAAAGTCAAAGCTGTTAGAAATGAAAACTAACAGACGATGGCTTTCTAAAATTGGGGGCCTAATTATATGCTGGACTACGTTAGTTTGCTTAAGAAACCAAAATTGTTGCATCTCTCTGTTTATTCATCGGACCTTGTGTCTTCTATGCGACTGCCAAGCTTAACAATGTCTTCAACAAAAATCTTCCCACCAAAATTGTTGCATCTCTCTGTTTATTCATCGGACCTTGCGTCTTCTATGCGACTGCCAAGCTTAACAATGTCTTCAACTAAAATCTTCCCATCTGCAACAAAAAGACTCAACAGAAGTTAAGCAGCATAAATAGGAAGACATTCAGTTTTCGGGTCAATTTTGAAATATACTGTTAACTCCCCATAACCAAGGCATTAAAATAACTAATGGCGATCCTACGGTTGTGCAAATACATAAATCTCCAGTATAGGTCCTAGTAAGAGTTGCTGCTTATAAAAGCGCGTTTATTTCATTCACAAAACACAGCAACTTCAGTATCAGCCCAAAGAAGAAATCTATGAATTGAACATCCAGTTCAAGAAATTAAAAGAAATGAAAAAATGTTAAAAGAAAAGGAAACAATAGACACAGTAAAAGGGGTGACTGTTCTCTGACTTCTTTACAAGAATAAATTAAATTAAATTAAATTAAAAGCAACTGAAAAAAAAAAATTGAGGGTCATTATCAGGAATCTGGAACCACAAAAAGGTAGTTATTCTATATAAGGAATCTTTGGTGTCCATATGATGTTATTGCTAACTTTTCCGAAGTTCACATGAAATATCTTTGCTAAAAGCTACTCAGAAAGACCATCAAGTGTGGTATCTCTTAATTGCTATCAAACAAACAGTGACTTAACAAAAAAGGCTTTTAAACCTATGTTACTCGGACTCTTCAAAAATGTTGTTGGGTGCGTGTCGGATCCTCCAAATTTAGTGCATTTTTGGAGGATCCGACACGGATACGGGATCACTTTTGGAGAGTCCGAGCAACATAGTTTTAAACTGCAAAAAGCTTTAGTTATTTAAGCTAAATTTCAAGCAATGTCCATGTGTTTGTGAAGACCTTCCAAAGGAATTCCAATAACAACCATAAATCAACAGTCAAAACATGGATCTTTCTAATTTCGAACAAAATTAAAAGCTGACCTGTATCTTTGGAAAGGTTGCTGATAAGTTCTTGAACCCCTTCTTTGCCAAGAGTATCCTTCAAGTAGTTGGCTGCAGCTGCTAGCTCCTCGGGAGTCACTTTCCCATCATAATCCCTGTATAACAAACAACATGCAGGTCACTTAAAAGCAAAAGTTTGGATCTACACAATTGCAGATGAACATGTAACTTCCCCGGCAAATTAGATCACCATAGCGAACCAGAACCCTGATCACATTAATGAGAGAAAAATATAAACATGATTTATCATTACTTCCACTTATAATATGGTAATGTTGCATGGCTCATGAATAATATTCTGCCAATTCATCTGTTGTTGTTGTTGTTGCAATTCATCTTAAAAGATAATAACATAGATGTCATTCAAATTTGCAACATGAGAATCACTCTGGGGAAAGGCAAAAATTTCTGCTCGCATCACTGCATGCTTGTGACCAGGTAGATTAAACAATAAGAAAAGGGAACAGCATTTCCGCAACTTCGACCTCTATTTAAAATGGTTTTTGCACAAGTATATTCAATATACTTATAAGTGCAACCAAAACTGTGAGAGGTATGAAAAAGAAAATGTCAAAGCCCAAAAGTGATCATCAAGCAAATTGTTTGATAAGGATCACCAAGCGAAACACTGCTATTCACCTGTCAAGTATTCGCCAATGGTCGCCAATTTTGGCATCGACATCATCAATTTCCTTCTCAAGATTTTGAAGCATGGAATCAACCTGAAACACATTAGCCAATAAATAACTAATTTCAAGTCAGCTTTAACAAAACATCATTGTCCTCTGTTAGTTTCCCTTGATTATCTTCTCCCTCCCTCTGTATAATTGAAACCTAGTGCATATTTCTCAATTTCTAGGCTACCTTATCTGATGCTTTACTCATTTATTTTGGGCTATAGAGGACAAAACGTATGCCTTCGTCGACTTAATTTAGGAAGAATGCCTCACCTTATCTATGAGTGCAGATGAAACCTCATCATGTTCAGCAGCATGATCATTCTCATCATGAGCAGCTCTATATGCCTTGATAGCATCCAATTCACCATCTGTACCCTCTTTATCTACCATGCTATTATAAAGTTGGATCTGACAAGAAAAGGAATACTCCATGAGTCACAGATTCTTGTTGAAGAATTACCTGACCTCATAGCGAACCAAAGATATACTCGCTATATGCATCGTACATAAAGAAAAATACCAAAAAGCACCAACAGCAAAGAGAGTCAAGGAGCCCACAGGTGGGATTTCTTTCTTTTATTTTATTTGAATTTATTTTTCATTTGGAGAGGGGTAGAGGGCGGGACAGGATGATAGCTGGAGAAGAGGGACACCCAATTAATTATCTGTTAATAATTGAATGTTCTGCTGCTTAAGCATGTCAAAAATTGTGCAAAACCTAACTGAGGTAGCATAATCTTAACATATCAACATTAAAGTTATGCTTCAATATATGAATTTTCTAGATTTATTAGGAAGGCAGATGTAGTAGTTTGCTTATTTTTGGCTTCTATCTGAGTGATGTACTAGTTTGTACCATCTTGATACTTTATCAATAAAATCTTACCTTATCAGCAAAACAAAAAAAGTAAAGCGAAAAATTAGCCAATGCTACAATCATCAAAATTACTACTCCCTTTGTCCCAATTTATGTGGCACTCCCCGAGATTCAAACTATATGAGCTTTCACCATCATTTTAAGATATACTTTTTCATCAAATTGACATGAGAAAAATTGCAACTTATAGTGCTTTTCATATATATCTAAATTTCAATTTTAAAATATTGTGTTAATCTAATCTAGTTTAGCTTCAAAGATAGCTTCAAAGATTAGTCAAATTGACTCTCGATCACATAAATTGGGACAGAGGGAATACTTATCTCTTTCACCAAGAGGAAAAGGAAAAAGAAAGTAGGTTAAGGAGCAATTTATTTCTTTGCCCAGAAATTATAATTTCAGTATAAACAATAACCAATAGTCCCTCCATTGGAAAGTGAACAATCACCTTTACCTTTGTTTCCCATTTAAAAAAAATAATAGTTCAACTACAACCAAAAGAGAAATTTAGCAGCACAAAATCAAGATCCACATGACGTCCATCAATAAAATTAGTCAATATTCATTAACAGCAATATTATTAAAAGCTATAGAAAAAGCAAGGGATAATATTTTAGGGAGTGAATATTGAAACAAGGAGAAGAAAAAAAGAAGCAGCAGCAAATACATAATAAAATGTAACATAACAAAGAATCATTAAGAGCTATAGCTAGTATTAACATAAGTGAGAGCTTTATTTTCCTTTTCTTGGTCTGATTGCTCGTGCAGTTTAGCTTCAGAATGACATACCTCTTTACTTACAAGCCTCAGGAACTCTTCACGCTCTTGGCTAACAGACTGCATAAAATAAAGTTATAAGAGATTGATAGAAAAGACCAGGTACTAAACAGTCCAAAACTTGTTCGAGTCCATCCTTACAGAAGCAGAAGCTAGAACAGCCAAGGCACGGCTAATTTTACACAGCTGCTCTTGTTTGTCAATTGCTCTTGCTCGAGCTTGCTCCTGTGCTTCTGTAGCAGTTGGAATAGTCATCTCTTTCAATGCCACATCCTCTTCACTACAGACAGATTCCTTCCTTCTGGTTTTCTCTTCTTCTGCTTTCTCTTCCTCCTCCTGCAGACAATTACAATTACCTCTAAGGAGAAGACTGCTGATGTTTACACAGCTTGACATAGAATACACATGCCATAAGAGGCAGATTTATTTCCTGATGAATACCATAGTCAAAAAATAGAAAGGATCTTTTACACAAATAGCCGGTTGGATTCACTGTTTACATTTCCTAGCCGGTATACATAGATTATACACATACACACGGATTATACATCTGCCGTATATTTTACGTGGTTGAATGGGCAGCTATTTAGGTTAATTCAAAATATAGAATCCCAGTTAAGAAAACAAAAGAAGAACCANGGGGGGGGGGGGGGGGGGCAAAAGATACGCAGCATCGGACACTGCTCATTTCACAATAAGAATAAAATCAACCTTGATAAGCTCCTCCTGCATTTCAAGAAATTCCAATTTCCTCCTCCTTTCCGATAGCGAATCTTCAGATGGCAGGGAAGTGATGCCCACAGTATCCACAACCTCATCTGGTAGCGAAGACAGTGTAGCCCCAACAGCCTCCTCTGGCTTCAACCTTCCAGAAACAGTGAAAGCTCTGCTCATAGAATGGGAGGAAAAGCAGGTCATGTATGCTGAAAGGTGAACAAACTAAGTAGTTGCAAGTTGAATAATCTTCAAGAAAATGTGTAATCTGGGAATGCATATACTAGTTTGCAGGTGCTAAATTTCAGAAAGATGAGAGACGGAGAGACTAAGATACCTGGAAAGGATCAGAAGCGAAGAAGGCACTGAATGATTAAGAGACAAATCCAACCAATCTCGGAGCTGCATATAAGAACAACAATATTAGAACAAAGTATTGTATGTATTCAATTATTAACTTTGACGTTCATTCCACCTAAAGTATGTATACATTCTTCTCTTCAAGTTTTCCTGTAACTGGAAGGAACTAAAGATATTTCTTCTTCTTTTTGTCAATTTCTGCGAGGGGTTAAAAATGAATATGTGGAAGTTATAACATAAACTTCTCCTCCCCTTTACCTTCATACTTTCTTATAAAACAATGGAAATGGACCTTGGCGTCACCCTTTTACTTCTCCACCTGCCCATCAGCTTTTGTGTCGATGAAGAAATCGGTACAGCTAATTGAGTGCTTCTACAAACTTATTTCTTCAAATCCATTTGAGATCAGAAGGATCATAACCACATAATTCCATGTCGTATAATGTCCTTCACATTCAAAGTCTAGATCAAACAGATGATTCCCCCATCACTATAAACCAGCTAACTTTAGAACGGAAAAGTGATAGTCCCTTCATCCCTGTTTATTTGGCACTCTTTCCCTTTTGTCTGTGATTGAAACATTTTCATATTTGGAAATTATATTTGAGCCTTACATTCCCATTTTGCCCTGATTGAAATAATCTATGAGAATTGGCATGACTTGATGCAGATCCTGCTGCATAGAAATATAATGTGCTACTAAGAGTACTTTTGATATTTTAGGTATATTTGGTTTATGTATCAAACGCCTTGTTTCTTTCTTAAACTTGTGTCTACTCAAATATCCTAAAAATATTGAGATGAGTACTTTTCATTGATAACGACATTTTCAACAAGAAAATCACTAAAATAATGAAGTCAACATTGAATATCTTAGCAAAAGGTAGTCATAAGAGCAATCCAATCCTACATCTATAATTTAGCTGAAAATGTTGCTGCAATTCGGTAAAAACTATTGACAGGATATCCACATAATATCAAATTGAAAAAATACTTTCTATTGATTTTTTTGCAAAAATGTTGACCAAGAACCTGTTGGCGCATTTCTTCAACGGAAAGTAAACCAAGCATGCCTCGCTCTCTACAATCTTCACGAAGTTCAGCCTCTGAAAGAGACTCCACTCCTTCAGCTTGAATCAATTTGTCATCATTTTTTATCCTATGAAAATGATAGGATCTCAAGTGTCACATATATCTTACTAGATGCAACTGTACAAAAACTAAACTAGTCACTTCGAAAGTAGATAGCATGTCTATGTATGACATGTTAATGAACATGTATACGTGTTCCTTGAGAAATTGCTTGGCTGTTAAATCTCCAAGAACACTTCACCTTTATCCCAGGCAACTACTGCTGGTTAGAGAGAATTATTACTGACAGAGACAGACTGGTAAAATTGCAATGTTTGTGCTACTGATTAATGTAGATTCTTGTTAGAAGAGTAAAGACAGCTTTTTCCATCAACAACGAAACAAAAAGACATTTTGGGGTCTTTTAGGGGTCACAAAGGCAGTGAAAATTTTTGTTTCCCCTCAGCAAATAACTAGTCGATCACATTATTTTTTTTTTCAATAAAATGAATATAATTGCAATTATTTTCTTGCAGAGTCTCTGCAGATTTAAGCTTGTCTGAGCTACATAACTTGTCAATAGCAAAGGAAAAGCACAATTAAACAAACTGTGACCTCTTCCCAGGGAGTGTTCAAAAGTCAAAAGGAACTGAACATACATCCACGTGAAAGATCACTTTCTTATTTCTGTTGACAAATTAAACAGACTGATATACCAAATTCCTCTTGCTGATGCAATTTTTCCAGACAATGCCTCAAACACCTTACTCAGAGTCCGAACACCATCAGCAAAAGAATTACATGTCATACTAGAGATTCAGAAAGTGACTCACTACTGAGCAAGGTTAGTGAAACTTGTACCTCCACAAACGTCAAGAACAAGTCAAAATATGACCTACTTCCACAAAAAGTTATTGACTAAATAGAAACTTACATTCAAGAAAATCTATAAGAGTCTCTAACATACATTTTCTTAAAACGATATCCTACATGGAAAGAAGTGGCATACCTTTGCAATCTCTTCCGAAGCATAAAACGCAAATAAGCATCTGTTCCATAAGGACTGATCCCCATATACTTGCACATACTTACTAATCGAGGCCTGAGAGTAGAGAAGATTCAATTCCTTCCATATTAGAGATTATATATCACAGTGACTAGATAGAACTATAGAGTATAGAAGAATTAGTTATAATACCAACCTGCTTATATTATCTAGGGTAAGCTCATCATTGAACAGCTTGGCAAAGCCTAAAATTTCCTCATTCGTGACACCTGCACCTCTTCTAACCTGCATGAAGTTTCATATTTAGACAAGCAGAATGCTATTGATCTTCATTGGCACTTTCTATTTCCATATTTTTAGCCTCTGGACGCATGTAGGGGATAGCGATGGTTGTATATCAAGAGTGAGTCACCTTGATCAGAAATTCATCAAGATCTTCAGCTGTTTTCTTTAGTTCTCCACTCCGAGAGTTTTGGACTTCTTTTGCCATCTCCTTGACAGTGTCTTGAAGAAATTTTGCATATTCTATCCTCGCAATCAACCTTCTCTTTAATGCTTCCTATAAATGAAGCATTCCAAGCAAGTAAATTGATGATCTAAAGGAGGATAAACTCTTTAGCTTAAGCAAATGCAAAAGTAACAGTCTGAGATTGTTAAAGCCACTGCAATTTGTTTGAGTGAGCACAAAAATTATTTAACCAGTACAAATTACGAAAGCTAGATGGAGATATCAAGACCTAGAATTACGTACCAGTATGAATATACGACATCATACGAGTAAAAAAATTACAGACTACTTAAACAATAACATAGATTTTACTTTACACTCAGAAAGAAAATATTTGACCTGTTCTTTCATTTTGTCTTGAAAAGTAGATGGCAACATGTTTGGAAACAGCTTTAAGAATACAGGTAGTAAAAATTCCATGAAGGGGACAATGACGAAAACAGCAAATGGAACCAGCCTGAATATATCAGCTGTAGTCCGTGTGAGCTGTTGCCTCTCTCTTCTAGAAAGACTCTTTCCACTAGCTAGCTTTATCAACAGTCTTGAACTGATCCTCGTATCAGCCCAGAGGAGCTTAGAACCTAGCCAATAATGCTGCAGAGTAGATATAAACTCATGTCTCCAGTGAGCAAGCTTTTTGGCCCAATCTTCCCTGAATAAAGACCACAAAAAAAGAAAAAAAGGAAACATGCACTAAGCACTATCAGAGACACTTCTTGTTTAACCAAAAATAAATCTACAGGTTCTAACAAATCCTAACCTACTCATCGAGGCCACCACCCTCAAAGCAGGACCAATCCCCAAAATCGTCACCCATACCCTCTGTATAATAGATTTAGCAACCTTCTGAGATTCTTGCAGCCGTTTCGCTTTTGCTTTGGCCTTTGCAGTACTTAGTCCCACAACAGCTTGATCACATTCCTCGGGAGATGCTTCACTTTTCTTTTTGGCAATCAACTCTTCCTCATCATCACTTCCCAGATCAGGTTGCTTTGCTGTTGCTGTAGAAGCACAACGTATAGAGTACGGCGACAACCTCACACCAACTGAAGAAATAACATTGACTCTTCTATTTACATGGCCAAATACTGTAGCATTAAAATATTTTGGCTGGACGAATTCTAAACCCGAAAATCTCGAAAATCTATCATCTATTGCAGAAAAATCGTCACTATCCTTTTTTTGATCTGATCCTTGATATATAGAAGTCACAGTTGAGCTAAAACCGCGGGAATCCAAATATTGAGCAGATTGCCCATTCCCCGCCTGAAGAGTTCTAATAGACCAAGCAGAGACATTCAAATAGTCAGAAAGAGGCCTCCTCCTCCGTAGAATTGCTCTAGAAGCCATTACTTGCCTCTTCACTGAAAAATAAAAATCATCATGTTCCAAAAGTGACATACAAGTTACTCAAATTAGATAAAACACCAGTAATGACACTGCAAATCTTACGCGATTAATTGCATATTATAGGACAATGTTCGCTTCTTCCATTTCTTGTAAATATATAGAAATTGCCTAGAACACCACCAGTAAAACTGCAAAATACTATATAGAAAATATATATTTACACACACACATTGATCTTTCTAAAAGGTTCCATGGCATCCCTTCAAGTTTGTATATATGTATAGCATCCAAGGTTGTGGTTTAATGGTCAATAAAACTAGAATTGTAAGACTAAAGTTCAAATCCTAGCAGAAGCAGTAAAAAGTATGTGAAAGAAAATTAATGATTTCTTCACATCCGTCTAAACTAGGCTAGACGGATTTTAAAATCCTAGCAGAAACAGTAAAAAGTATTTAAAATTAATGATTTACTCAATATTTGTGTTGGTGGAAGGACCAGGTAGCTGGTGGATTAGTCCAAATACGTGCAAATTGGCAGTGACATCACTACTACACACACGTACAATATATAAGCGTATTTTTTTTGTGTGTGTATTAAAATACACCAGTATTAAAACATCATAGTATATTAATTGACTATTATAATACAATGTTTTCTCTTTTTCTTTCATTTTAATATATATAATGCAAACTAGTACTAACATTTAGAAAGGAAAAAAATTGCAAAACTTAAGTAAAACTAAAATTAAAGTACATAGGACACAAGCATCAAAAAACCTAATATACTCAATTAAGACAATCATTTCTCCTTTCATTTCTACTTAACATATACTATGAAAATTTCAGCTAAATTACACAAAACACCAGCAGTAAACACTGCAAACACACTCAATTGATCGCCTATTAGTAGATATGTTTTTTTACTTAACATCGCAATTTTCTGCTAATATTTAACAAAACACAAAAACTTGCAAAACACGAAAATCTATAAACGAAACTGTTTTTCACAAAATTAATACTCCAAAATGAAACGACGATTCGCGAAATTAAAAATAGAAAAATAAAAAGAGGACGAATAAAATTGAAGAATTGTCCGCAGCTGAAAACATTCAAACTAGTGATGAAATAGCTTTGATACTTACAAATTTCGCCTCGGTGATGCGCAGAGAAAATAGTTTTGCTGAGAAATTCAACACTGTCAACGTGTATATATATGTATGAAGAATTTAAAAATATTATTGGATTTTATTAAACGTATAGAGAGAGAGAGAGAGAGAACCAAAAAGTAGAAGCTTGGGGTCAGAATTTATACATGAAGGTCTCAGCCTCTCAGGACAAAGGAGGAGCTCAGATTTTGGGAAAATGGAGGGTTTTAGGAATCAGGTGTAGTGCAGGTACACATTATTCGGTGTACAAGCAACGTTATGGACCAGTTGATTTTCTTGTTCTGTTTTTGCTTCTTCGATCTTGTCCAGTTATATTTTAGCACGTTTTCAGAAAATAACTTCTTCTTCTTCATTTTTATTTTTTTTTAAACGGTAGAACTAACTTCTACTTCAAGTTTAAAAGTAAGCTGGAAATAACAATTGTTTCCATGAAATTTTGATTTAAAATGAAATGTAATTGGATAATACTTAGTTATTGAATAAAAATATTTGGAATAAAGTTGATGGTCGAAGGTAATTTTCAAAAACATGAAATACAACTTATACCCATAATTTTAAATTAATTATTAAAAATTACCAAACTTTATATATTTCATTATTAATCATTACCGAATTACCAACCCTGGTCATTTGAACAGCGGAATTTTGAGTAAAAATTGCACGGGACGTCCTATTTGGTCGCCCCCATAATCTATATTTTCTTTTTTAAAAGTTTTAATTTGTACCCATATTTTAAACATTTTCAGCCCCCTTTTTCCTCCTCAAGACCTCAACTTAACAAGATGAGCTATTTGCAGAAATTGATCAAAAAATAGATGATCAAGCATTCAGTGATGGTGAAGCAACTTTCTGTACCACAGATTGGAATGAAGTAGTGAATATTGTCATAGCAGATACAATTCTGCAAGCAGACTCTATGCCAAGAGAATATACATACTCGTGGAGAAGACGAATACAGAAAGTCTTACCCCTGTTGAAGATGAATACAACAGGACGAACGCCAGTTACAAACAAAAACTTTCGACAGTTACAAAATAAAAACTTCAGCTCTAACTAGTTACAAAACAAAAACTTCAGCTCTAGAGATGAAGTTCACCAGTTACAAAAATAAAAACTTCCGCTCTAGAGCTGAAGTTCGCCAGTTACAAAACAAAAACTTCGCCAGTTACAAAAATAAAAACTTCCGCTCTAGAGCTGAAGTTCGCCAGTTACAAAACAAAAACTTCGCCAGTTACAAAAATAAAAACTTCAACAATTACAAACAAAAACTTCAGCAGATAGAGAACAAAACTTCAGCTACTATGCTTAAGTTCAGCAATGACAAACAAAAACTTCAGCACACTTGATTTATCACACTTGCTACTTCAGTCCCGTCTACTAGAATGCTGAAGTTTTGCGTGATTGCATTTGCTACTTCAGCCCCGTATGCTGAATTTACGCGAAAAAGTGGGTACGCTTGCAATTTTTTTGCAAAGCAGGCACAAGTTAAAATGTGATCCAAAAAGCGGGTAGATGCAAATGCCCCGAATTTTGATGAAGCCTTTAAAGTTTAAAATATTGAGAAAATAGTTCAGCAAACATATTATCTACTAAAAAATGGGTTGGATAATAAACTTTTTAAAAACGAGTCAAATATGGATAAGAATCATATTATCCATTTAGAAAATAGATAAACAATGAGTGATTATATGTAAGAAATCATGGATAATATGGTCCGCTGGTTAACTTATTTTTTATCCATATTAAATATGGGTATAATTTATCCGTTTTTCATTACCCGTTTCCGACCCGAATCATATCCGACCCGACATGTCCGTTTGCCGCTCCTACTTGCTAATATTAAAATACTTCTAACATCGTCCAACCATCCAACGGTTGATCTAAAATGTTAATATAGTGAGTTCAATTTTTAAATTCTTACAACTGAATTTTATTTGTTTTTGAAATTATGAATTCATGTCCAAAATTTGTCAAAATTCTAATGATTTTCTGTAATGGCTACTCTAACTATCATCTAACCCTGTCTTCCACAACCAAATAAAAGCGAATTGAAATATAATGGTGAAGATTAAGGGTCGTTTCTATAATGCCATCACTAATTATCAGCTAACGACTTTAGCATTAACTTGTAATAGTAGGAGTCTGAATATGCCAGGAAGGGGAAAAACAATTAATTGCGAATTTAGTAAGCGTTAGGACGTAAAATTGTAATTTTTGAAAGGAAAAAAAATAGTAATATTTAAAGTTAAATTAAAAATGATATTTGAAATTTAAAATTCTGTTTGGACAATGCATTTCACTTGAAAAGAATTACAGTTTTGTGAGTAAGGGGAAAAAATTCTGAAAATTTTGAAAAACTCATTTTCGAAATTTTTTCAAAACCTTGCAAACTTTCATGGACAAACAACATTATTGAAAAAAAGATTTAAAAAAAAAAAGAAATTTTTTTATAGACAAACAGAATCTTAGTCTTTCAAGATATTGAAATTTCTGATGTTTCAAAAGTTTATTCGTTAAACCATTCAATGGTTCAGCGTGTTCAATCTATCATTTCACACATCATTTCATTGTTGTTGAGTACATCCAATGCAAGACTGACTTGATTAATTGGCTCTGAGTCTTTTTTTTTTTTTAAATAACAAGTTCAGTCAAATAAAACAAAAGGTTTAAAAATTTAAGGTTGTCTGGCAAAGCTTCTAAAATCTGCTTATTTTGATAAGCGCTTTTAAGAAAAGTATTTTTGGTAAGAATCGATTTGTATTTGACTAATTAATTTGAAAAGTATTTTTGAGCAGTAATTAGTGTTTTGGCCGAATTTTTGAAGACTGCTTCTAAGTGTATTTTTCTCGATAAGTGTTTCTCAGAAAAGTGTTTTCGGACACAAGCTACATTTTTCTTCTTCTTAAAATCTACTTTTGCTTCTCGTCAAAAACATTTTTTTCCTTCTAAAAGTTTGGCGAAACATCTCAATTTTTTGCTAAAAGTACTTTAGGCCCAAAATTTTTTTGACCAAACAGGTTATTACTCTCGCTAAATATTTATACCAATCAATGAATGAATATATGACATGTCTTCACATACAATTTTATCACTAAATCATATCGCTTAACCATGATTAATAAGTATAATTAATCGTCATAACACGTGGAAAAAAAAAAGAATGAAAATAATTTTCCATCCTAAGCTCTTCCAAGAAAAGAATTTCATTTTTGCTAACACCTCACCAGCATTTAAGAAGATCCTAGGAATATAAATCCCTGTATAAGGCAGAACGCTAAGTGGGTCGGGCTGCGAGCCGAGCTTACGGCCCGGCCCACTAGCTAAGTGGGCTAGATCTGTTAGGACCGTTAGAGGTGGGCTCATGGGGCGGTTCTTAGCTAGGAACCGTACCGGTCCGTTTGACCCGCCAAGAAATCGGAATCGGATCGATCCCTTGACGGGCCAATCAGGCACACTAGCCATCGCAAACCTGACCTATAAGACCATGAGTTCGTGGGCCCAGTTCTGGACCAGTTCTTACAAAAAGACTCTTTAGCCTGAAATTGTTTAGCCCGTTTATTTAATGCCCGGGCCGGCTCACTTGCCACCCCTAGGCTGAACACAAGATGGAAATTTGTCATCCTCCAGCAGATGTATTGTCATATTGCCCGGAAAATCATTTAACAAAGAAGCATCAAAACTTAAAATATTTATATTGGGAGGATAAGCAACAATGCTCAGGACGTTAATGGTGTTGCCATGAGCAACGATTAAAGCTCAATTTTTGAAATCTTTCTATTGCCAACAAAATTCTCAACTGATCGAATGTACTCAGAGACATAGCACCAACCTAAAAACAAAAACAGATATTTTTCTTAAATAGTAATAAAAGTTATGAACAAATGGTAGAATTATTTTCTGAACTTCTGTTTCCAAATATTTTAAACAATCTTAACTTCCCCTACTACAAATAAAACTTAAGGCAATCAAAACAAAGATAAATGCCCTGTTACATGCGAACAATATCATCAGGTACCTTGGACATGATGTTATGAATAGACTAACAAGGAGCATAATTTTATTTTTTGATCTTGGTTACTCAAACTGTAAAGAGAGGAGTCCTGTCTATTCATATGTGAAAGCGAAAGCGTCATTGTCTATCGCTTATCACAATTTAGAGCAATTGCGCTCATATTTTCGTACATAGAAACCTTTTCTCTTTACTTCCTCCTTTAATAAGATCGGTGTCACACCTTCTTTTTTATCATGTAAGGATAATAAAGGAGTTTTTCCACTTTAAGTGATATTATTCGATTTTGTGGGATTTATTTTATTCAGAGTCGCCACTCGAATTTTTTGCGGTGTTCCGGAACACCATTTATTTATTAAAAATCTCAAACCGAGGAATTTTGACTCTGTTTAAATTATCTGCGAATCAGAAATCCGGATAAGGAATTCTGTTAACCCGGGAGAAGGTGTTAGGCACTCCCGAGTTCCGTGATTCTAGCACGGTCGCTTAATGATTAAACTTAGCCTAAATTGTTTAATTACTGCTTCTGTACCTATGTGCATTTTCGTCTTTTACCGCTTTTATCATTCTTTTGTATTCAAGGAGTTCTTTTGAGACGGGTCACGTATGCGTAAAACCCGTAGAGTTTAAAATGTATCTAAAATCATGTCACGCGGACATGTACATAATTCTCGATACTGAACTCATTCAAGGAGATAAAGTTGCGCAAGCGCGTATTTTTGTTTTGTTGTCAAAAAATACCGGAATCACGTCACGCGGGCGTGTACGCAATTTCGGTAATTTTAAGAAATTCGTTCCTAAAAGTGTCTCTACGAGTGTTCATTTTAGTCTTTATTTATGTTACGTAAACGTATACACAATTGAGAAAAAGGTATTTTTAGTTTCATTCAAAGTTACGTAAAACGTATACTTTGATACTTAAATTATTATCTAAGTTTAAGGTAACCATCATCTGAAAGGCTTTTACTACGTCTAAAGTAATCCCTAAGTTAAATTATGAGATTGGACTATGGCCGAATTTAGCCCAAATTTGATCACTTTAGGCCATCCTAATTTTGGCTACTTTCATAATAAGAAATGAAGTTAGGTACAACAATTCGAGGCATGCATCAATGAAGAGGGATCTAAAATTCACAAATAATATATTCCAAAAAGCCAAATAAACGCATTTAATTGCAACAGAATATTTTGATTGAATAATTTTATTAATTTCAAAATAGCCTAAATCCATGTTGTTTATTTCACAATTCATACATATTGATTCCTATATGTTGCCATAATTTTGGAATTTTTAAGAGCACTTTTGAATAGCAGATTTGCATTTTTGTATTCTTTCTGAGCTAAATCAGTTGTTGTTACAAATTCGATAGGTATTTAGAAGGAAAACTGTAGAAACAGATTTTAACAAACACTACTGAATTTTGTTAATCTGGATCTGAATATTCCAACACATAGAACCTCGTAATTGAGTTTGTAAATAAAACATCGTTGAGGTAAATAAAATATTTGGGCCTTTTCAAGCTCCAACATGCCATTGTCAATGGCTTTTGGCTGTTTAAAAACTAACCATAATTGCTCTCGTTCGAGTCTAGTGAACTCAGACGAATCTGGCATAATTATGTCCATTTCTTTAGAATTACACGGGTACATACATACAGAACTGAAAAGATACTGCTGATACAATGAATATAGAGTCTCGTTTTATGTTACAATGCTTCTAGAACGAGTATAGATGAATTACAGAATTACAACTTCTACAAAGATACATTTTTCTAAAAGAAAGTAAACTGAAAATTGCAACTTCTAACTAGTTGTTCCGACTTGAATTTCTTTATGGCTATACACTTGAGCCTCCTTTTTGGAAGTTGTAAACACCCTAAACAATTAGGTGTGTTATGCATTTACTAGGGCAAATTTGACCATGAAAGGGGTCAGACTTGACTTTAGTAATGCTATGCTAAACAGTACCTAAAAGCAGAATCTTCTATGCATTTTTCTTGGAATGAATCTGACCATAAGAGGGGTCAGATTCAACTCCAGAGATGCCATTTTTTATACTTTTGACATTCAGCACATATCTATATTATGGCTTTGACTATTCTAGACATTTTTAGAGAATGAATCTGACCATTTAAGGGGTTCAGATTCCTTACTCTAAGGACATTTTCGATTACCCATTTTATACCCTCAAGGGGGTAATTTTCAGCAATTAAGCTACTGTTTGTGCACTTACTATGGGGTGAATTTGACCATTATAGAGGGTCAGATTCATCTACCCTAGTGTTGTTTCATAGGGACATCTAGATATCTAGGATCTGAACCAGACTAATATTTAAGCATCTTTATAGGGTGAATTTTACCATTGGAGGTCAAATTCATTTACCCCTTAGTGCTATTTTTCTAACACAATCAAGTAAGAGGTAGTTTAAGGTGAAACAGATCCAGATAAAGTTTAGAAGTCAGAAACTAGACAAGCATAATATAACACTCAAACTCTATACACATGCACCATATTTCAGCACCCTATTTTGTCACATAGGTTTATACATAAAGGAATCATAGATTCATGAGGAAGAGACAACATGTTTCAGATTCAGACTTACACACACATTTCAGAGAAAGACTACATACAAAACAACTAAGATAAACTCAAGTAAAACCAATAATCTTACATATCATAGCACAAAATTCAGGGTTACATACCTTTTAGAGGAAAAAGAACAAGAAAATCATGACCTAATAAAAGTCAGGCCAAAATAAGATTCAGCTAAGAAGGGAGAAACAAACAGCAACACACAACAACCTCAAAAATTAACACCAGCTCTCAATAAATAAATCAGAGGAGTTTTCAGAAAAAACAGAATCAGAATCAAACGAAAACCAAAAAATTGAGAAATCCACCAAAAAACTTTGAAGAACTCTTGAAAGAAATCATATCTCTTCACTGATTTTTTTTTGTTGGAAATTTTCATTTTTTTGAAATAAAAACTATTCTGATTTTGTGTTTTTCAGATGCTTCAGTAGTTAAATGAGTATAAAGAAGGTAACCAACATGTAAATGCAGCTGGGAAAAAAGCAGGTATTTTCGTGTGTATGTTGGTATTTTTGTCAAAAAGAAGGTCCTCTAATAGTAAAGAGTGGGTCTATTTATAAGGACTTGGGGATGGGATATACTTGGCATATTCCCTATCCAAAATGAGCTGAAATAGTACTAGGGCAGCTGTCACCCTTATCCTTTGGGACAACTGCCCCTATTCCAGAAGTTTCCAACCCTTAAAATGACCCTAATACCCTTTAAAAGTCTGATTTTACAAGTCTAGAATGTTCTTGGGTTATTATTAAATCCAGTTAATTAATCCGAGTTAGGCCCTTTAGTTAATTAAGACTAATGGGTATTCTTAACTAGGGTTAAGTTAGTTAGTTAGTTAAGGGTTAGTTGAGTAGGTTCCTAGAGTTGGTTTCCAACCATACTCATAGTACTAGTTACCTTGATTAAAACCAGAGAATTAGTTAATCAATTAACCTAAGTGTCATCTTGATCGATTTATGACCATTTACTGGTTCAGAATAAATTAACTTTCTAATTAAGTGACAATTATCCTAAATGGACCAATGATTCTTAGACATGAAACAGATAATATTCAAAAAGACTGAATCCTAAATTAACTTTTACTTAATAACACAACCAGTAATAATCAAAATAAAGGCAGAGGAAATTTGAAATCTGCCCATGTATGTTCAGTCACAAAATCATAGACTAAGGGATCAATTAATTCAAGCGAGGTATTAAACTCCTACTTAATTATACACTACGATTAATAAACCCTAGCTAGTACTTTGACATGGCAATTAATTCTGAAACCATGGCTATATTTCAAAATAAATTAAAACAACCAAGAACGTACATGGAAATACTTTTAATTAGGAGAATCAGAGAGAAATAGTTACATACTAACACATATACGAAGCAGTGACATTACAACAAAATAGTGACAAAAATAATAAAGGGATACAACAGTATTTATCAAACCCTAAACTAATTAATCAGGATTCAATTAACGAAATCAAATTATCATGCAGGTTCAATAAGCAGAACGGAGATACTCACATTAATTGTTTTAACATAAAAATAAGGAAAAACATTGAAAGAGAAAAAAAAAGATATGGACTTAAAACAATGATATACTCATGATTTTTTTTAACAAATACAGAAAAGATACAAGAAGGGGGGGGGGGGTACCAGTGAAAGACGTTTCAACAAATTCTGGTGACTTGCCGGAACTTGGCCGGATTTCGCCGGGGTTGGAAATGATCCGAACCCGCATGAATCGATAGCTCTCATCAAGAGCTATCGATTCATGCAGGTACGAGCCGTTGAAGGTCCCTGAGTCAGTGAGCATGGGAGGACTAGGGTTTCGAAATCCTAGATCTGAAATTGGAAGTTTTCGGGTGATTTTTTGAAGAAACAAATGGTGGGAGGTGGTTGAGGATGAAGAGGAGATCGTCTGGGTAAAATTTGGGATCATTTGGTTGAGCTCCGCCGCCGGAGGCGATTTCCGGCCGGTGGAGGAGCGGTGGGGGGACGGTGGTTCCAGGCGGAGTACGGTGGGTCTTTAGAGAGATGAAAGAGAGGGAGGGGATGGGGGGGTGTTAGACTTAGGCAAAATGGGGTTGGTGGGGGGGTAGTTAGGACACTTTTATAATTATTAATTATCAGTTCCCAGCTATTGGATCTAGATAGATCAACGACTAGGATTTAATCCTCCATTTAAACGGGGTCATTTTGGGTAATCAAGGGATCCGGACCAGGTTGAAGGGGATTGGGCTGGGTATTTTAGTGAGTAATGATGCTTGGGCCTTAGCAATTCCAACCCAGGTCCATTTTTACCCATTTTTGCCAATCTAAAATTATTTAACTAATTTAAATTAAATTAAAACTAAAAAAATATAGTAATTAATTCTAACCTAGTCTTTGTCTAGTTTTACAAATTAATTAAAAAATCACACCATTTAATTTACTCCTAGTCAAATTTCACAATTTTTGTTAAAGAAAAAAAATAGTTGAACTAAGAAGTTCAACATTAACCTACTCTATATCAGGTAATTACATTTTCGCTATTATTTAAATAATAATTAAAGGTTATGCACCTAATTATACAACTTTAAGTCACTTATAAATTTAAAGGACGAATTATGATTGATTCAATGCAAAATCAATTCACAAATAGTACTGAAATTCAATACAAAATCATAAAAATAAATAATTTATTGAATATTTGTAGGACTATATGGTAGGAAAAAATCACGTGCTCACAGCTGCCCCTCTTTGCTCGGAAACACGAAGAATTTTCGGGCAAAGACAAAGAGAGCAGTCATGAACGACTTTACCCATTCACATACTCCATTGTGAAGCGTTTTGGAAAAGTTTGACTGAATCCTGCTTCAAAGGTTGCCTACATATCCTTGGCTATAAAGGAATCAGGTCAGTGTAGTTCTGGGGAGTTTTGGTAGCTGGGACTACCGAGTAACTGTGGTTTCACTGCGGTTGCTGTTGTTACTGTTGTTGATCTCCTTATTACACCAAATTAACAAAACAAAAGACTAACTAAACCTATCAACTGCTAGTTACAAGATTCATATCTAAGACTTGGTCTTGAGTCTTGGTCTCTTGCTGACTCTGACCTGGATCTTGATGCTTGTTAGCCGCAGGTACTGGTTTTGTCTTATCGTTCCTCGGATCAAGGCAGGATACACCAAACGGATGACTTCAATCTCGTCCTGAATATTCCATGCCTTCCCCGTTTCTGCACTTTGGATTCAACCTTCTCTTTTCTCTTTTTGTTTTTATTATTCTGGATTGAAATTTCTTCTTTTGGTCGTCTCGAATCCACTGTCCTAAAAATGTAATCTGCGTAAAATCAAAAAGCAAACGGACGATATTTTCTGCCTCAATTTTCACTAGGAATGTTTCGCGAGTTATTGTAACGTAATCTATCCTACTTTATTATTGAAAGCAATGAAAAGTCGGGAACAGTGCATCCGGAGTTATTGTAGACTAGGGAGTGGATACCCTATATCTAAAAGTAAGATCAACCAGGGTTGGAGACCCTATGTTGCAAAAATAAAATCAACTAGGGATTGTGTACCCTATGTTGGAACAACCATCAACTAGGGATTGTATACCCTACGTTGGAAAAGTCAATCAACTAAGGAGTGTATATCTTACGTTGGCATCAACTAGGGAGTGTATACCCTATGTCAGAAAAATCATCAACTAAGGAGTGTATACCTTATGTTGGCATCAACTAGGGAGTGTATATCCTACGTTGGAAAAGTCAATCAACTAAGGAATGTATAACTTATGTTGGCATCAACTAGGGAGTGTATACCCTATGTCGGAAAAATCATCAACTAAGGAGTGTATACCTTATGTTGGCATCGACTAGGGAGTGTATACCCTATGTTGGCAAAATCATCAACTAAGGAGTGTATACCTTATGTCGGCATCAACTATGGAGTGTATACCCTACGTTGGAAAAGTCAATCAACTAAGGAGTGTATACCTTATGTTGGCATCAACTAGGGAGTGTATACCCTATGTCGGAAAAATCATCAACTAAGGAGTGTATACCTTATGTTGGCATCAATTAAGGAGTGTATACCCTATGTCGGAAAAATCATCAACAGGGGATTGTATACCCTATGTTGACATCAACTAGGGAGTGTATAACCTATGTTGGAAAAAAAACCATCAACTAGGGATTGTATACCCTATGTTGGCATCAACGACCCTAATACCCTTAAAAATCTGATACCCTTAAAAATCTGATTTCACAAGTCTAGAAGGTTCTTGGTTTTTACACCCAAGATTTCCTCACCTAAGATTTTTAATATACCCCTTGAAGTCCCTGAAATTACCATTAGGTAATCAGGGTTAAACTTGCTTGGGTTATTATTGACTCTAGTTAATTAATCCTAGTTAGTTCATTTTAGTTAACTAATAGTCATTCTTAACTAGGATTAGGTTAGTTAGTTAAAGGTTAGTTGATTAGGTTTTTAGAGTTGGTTTCCAACCATACTCATTAGTTAACTAGGTTTAGGTCAGTTTCATTATAGGTCTTAATTCTAGTTTAATAACTTGTCAATTAATTTAGGTTGATCAATTCAATCCCTTGAACTTAGGTTAACTGATTTATTTTGTTTAATTCAACCTAAATCTAAATGTGACTAGTTATTTATTGTAACGACCCGGTCCGTCGTTACGTAGAACCTGCATTATAATTGTTGTTATTGACTTGTCATAGGTTGGTTATTCTGTTATTGATGTGTTAGAGTCGATAGGCTTGAAATTGAGTGGTTGTAGTGAGAGTTCAGTCGTGTAGCCTTTAAAGATAGCCTTATAATGGAAAAAGTCAATTGAGAGTTGAGTTATTGGGAAACGACCTCGGAATGCGGATTTTATGGCTCAGATAGCCTCGTTAGGTGATTTGGGACTTAGGAGTGTGTTCGGAATATTTTTGTGGCGTCCGGTGTAGAATTAGGCTTGAATTGGCGAAAGTTAGTTTTTGGCGATTTCCGATTGTCAGTGGAAAATAGGCTATCGGGGTCGGAATGGAATTCCGACAGTTGAAATAGGTTTGTAATGTCATTTTGGATATGTCTGCAAAATTTCAGGTCAATCAGAGTTGTTTTGGGTAGTTTCGGCATCGTTGGTGGAATTTAGAAAATTTAAAGTTCATAGGCTTGAGTTCGATGTGTTTTTGGGGTTTTGATGTTATGTTTGATGTTTTGAAGTCTTGACTAAGTTTGAATGATCATATATGATGCGTCGGTATATTTGGTTGGGGTCCCGATGGGCTCGGGATGGTTTCGGGTGGTTAACGGGGAGTTTGGAATAATTTTGATATTGCTGATGTTGTTGTTACGGGTGTTTTCGCACCTGCGGGTGGGGATCCGCAGGAGCGGACATGGCACCGCAGGTACGGAAGTTGGCTGATTGAGAAGAGTCCGCATGTGCGAGTTAATTGTCGCACCTGCGAGGCCGCATGTGCGAATTAATTGTCGCACCTGCGAGGCCGCAGGTGCGGGAGGTCGATCGCAGGTGCGGAAGTTGAGGTCCTTGGTATTTTCCGCAGGTGCGCACCTGAGATCCGCAGGTGCGGTTCCGCAGGTGCGAGTAAGTGGTCGCAGGTGCAGAACCACTGGGAAGAAAGTATAAAAGCGTGCCCTCGCGAATTTTAGCCATTTTTCTCAATATTTCATCCGGGTTTGAAGCTTTTGAAGGGTTTTGAAGAGGGGATTCGATAGTTCTTCATTAAGGTAAGGTTTTTGGACTCTAAACTCGTTTATATGTGATTAAAGGTCGGATTTATGGTGGAAAATTAGGGAAAATCAGTGCAAATTGGGTAATTAGGGCTTGGGATTAAGAGGCTTTAAAATGGGGATTTGATGGGTCATTTTGACTCTGAATTCAGATTTCTTGGCATGTATAGACTCGTGGGAGGATGAGGTTTCTTATGGTGTAAATTTTATTGAGTTCCGATACGTGGGCCCGGGGGTCGGGTTTGACCAATTTCAGGATTTTTGAGTATTTTTGATACATTTCGATTAGGATTAGTTCCTTAGCATATTATAATGATATACATCTTATTGTTGGTAGATTTGGAGCACTCGGAGGCCGAATTTATAGGCAAGGGCACTGCGGAGTAGTATATTAGCCGGTTTTGAGGTAAGTAACGCTTCCAAACTTGGAACTGAGGGTTCGAAACCCCAAACTATCTGATATTTGATGTTAATTAAGATGACTCACTTGCCAAGGGACGGGCATGCGGGCGTACACCGAATGTTTGTAGCCTGGCTCATCCCATGGCACTGTCTAATGGTTATCTCAGGTTGATATTTGTACTGTGAAGCTAGCCTTTACCTTGAACGCAATAGAATTCATGCTAAGTATAAATGTTAAGGCTTCACGCCAATATGTTCAGACTGGAACAGTCGATTATTGCTGTCCCTATTTATGATTATTGTTTTCTTGTACTCAGTCCTGTTATAATATATGTTCCATGCCTCAGTCTCGTAAGTTGCTAGTTTATTCTATATTATCATTGGGTTGGGCTGATTTTCATATGTTAGAGCATTGTGAGTGGGACTGGAAGGTACTGACTGAGTGAGGCTTGAAGCCTGGTTTTGAGAAAGTTATGAGGTCGGACTGCACACCATAGCGACCCTGGAAACATGCCTTCGTTGGCTTGATATAGCGCTTGGGCTTATAGGAGCCCCTCCGGAGTCTTTACACCCCCAGTGAGCGCACAAATATTTAGGGATGGATCTTCCCTGGGCATGGATCTTGTTCCAAGTTGATGTTATGTGAGGGATGGATCTTCCCTGGACATGGATCTTGTCCGAGTCTTTTGTTCCGGAGATGGATCTTCTCTGTGGGGCTGGATCGGCCTTTTACCTCAGTACTAGGTGACTGTGTCACTTGTGTTTATGTAATATCTGGGATAGACATTCCCTGGGCCGGAAGGCCGTATTCTAGTACTGAGTGGACCACCTTATGAGAGTTTGATTACTGAGTATACATAATTCTTGATTCTATATGAATTCATGCTAGTATGCAGGGCTACTGACACAAATTGATGCATCTTGTTTATTTTCTGATATATTACTGTCATGTCCAAGTTATATGTTGTTGTTCGAATTATCGGAGGTTTAGTCCGTCACTACCTCTCAGCCCTTAGTTTGGTCTCGTTACTACTGAGTTGGTGTACTCACGTTACCCCCTGCACCTTGTGTGCAGATCCAAGTACAACGGGATTCAGCTCTGGTCAGTGAGTATCAGCAGTGTTCATCAGAGTTGACGAGGTAGCAGCTGGCGACTGTGATCTCGTCTTCTATTCCTTTTCTACCTGTCGTATTTATTTTCAGAATATGTTTGTCATTTCTTTTTGGTTGTATTAAGTACTAGCAGCTCATGACTGTGTGACACTGGATCCGGGGTTTGTAGGATTTGGGTTTTGATTTTCATAGAATTGTTTCCAAATTCTTATTTATTATTATTATTATTATTATTATTATCCACAGACTTGGTAAGAAGGATATTTTATTGGTAATTGCATTTAGCTTAGATAAAATGGGTGGCTTTCCTGGTTTCACGACAGGCGCCATCATGACTCCGGAATTGGGTCATGACAAGTTGGTATCAGAGCCCTAGGTTAAATGGGTCTCACCAGTCATGAGCATGTTTAGTAGAGTCTTGCAGACCGGTATGGAGATGTCTGTACTTATCTTCGAGAGGCTACAAAACCCTTAGGAAAGTCCCACATCTTTGAATTCTTTCGTGCGACTCTGTTGAATTCTGAAACTAAACTTCTGTTGTTTTCATTCTCTCACAGATGGTGAGGACTCGTGCTACCGATAGTGGTACACCAGCAGGACCAGCCTGAGGTCGAGGCCGTGGTCGAGGCAGTGGAAGAGGGAGGGGTGTAGCCCGCACAGCAGCCGGGGCAGCACCTGTGGACGCTCCCACTGCCCCGGATCAGGTCCCTGCAGCTGAGATTCCAGCGGGGCAGACTCAGGCACCAACAATGCCCATTGTGATTCCGGGTCTTCAAGAGACCCTAGCCCAGATTTTGACGGTGTGCACCATCTTGACACAGGCCGTCGCTATGTCCAATATTGCTACTACTTCTCAGGCTGGGAGAGGCATCCAGACTCCAGCTGCCCAGACACCTGAGCAGGTCACCCATGGACTTCAGACACCTGGGGCAGCCCAATGCAGTAGATTGCTCCGGTACAGGATTATATGGTCCCAACTTTAGCTGATGATGAGCAGCGTAGGTTGGAGAGGTTCAGTAGACTCCACCCTCTGACCTTTAGTGGTACAGAGGGCGAGGATGCCCAGGACTTCTTGGACAAGTGTCAGAGGATACTACGTACAACAAGGATATTAGAGGCCAATTGGGTTCAATTTTGGTACATTCCAATTTTCAGGAGATGCACTTGCTTGGTGGGAGGCCTATGAGAGGCGTAGACCCGCTGATGCATCGCCCCTTACATGGAACCAATTATCCATTCTCTTTCTGGAGAAGTATATACCATAGTCTCGCAGAGAGGAGCTGCACAGAGAGTTCGAGCAGTTGTGTCAGGGAGACATGACCGTGATGCAGTATGAGATGAGGTTCTCTGAGTTGGCCCGTCATGCCATCTGGCTAGTTCCCACAGACAGAGACAGGATTCAGAGATTTGTTGATGGTATCGCATATCAGCTACGGATTTTTCTGACCAGGGAGAGGGTATCCGGTGCTTCTTTTAAGGAGGTAGTTGACATAGCCAAGGAGATTGAGTCAGTGCGTCGCCAGGAGCGTGTTGAGAGAGAGGCTAAGAGGCCTAGAGGTACTGGTAGTTATAGTGGTGATCACTCAGGAGGTTAGTCTCAGCACACCAGAGGCAGACCATTCAGGCCTCCTCAGCCAGCTGGTCCAGCTTACAGTGGTGCTTCATCAGGACACGGTCCCCGTAGCTCTCATCCGGGTTGTTCCTCATTTAGTGCACTTCCAACGCAGAGCTCATCCCGGCCACCATCAGTTCAGGGTTCCTCAGCACATGGTTCTTCTAGCAGCTACTCTGGTTCCAGGGGTTCCCTTCAGCCCCCATCGTCATTTGCTGGGAGGGGTTGTTTCGAGTGTGGGGATCCGGGTCACATCAAGAGGTATTGCCCACGCCTTTCTGGTAGTTCATTTCAGCACAGGAGCCAACCTCCATCTTCAGCACCGGTTTCTACACCACTCGCTCAGGCAACCAGGGGTGGAGGTCAGTCAGTTAGGGGCCGCTCCAGAGGGGGAGGTCGTTCAGGTGGAGGACATGCCCGTTTCTATGCACTTCCGGGCAGACCAGATGCCATAGCTTCAGATGCAGTGATTACAGGTATTATCTTAGTCTGTCACCGGGATGCTGCAATATTATTTGATCCTGGTTCTACGTATTCATATGTTTCTTCATACTTTGCACATTTCTTGGATACGACCCGTGAGTCTTTATTTTTAGTTGTTCATGTGTTGACTCCGGTGGGGGATACTGTTGTGGTAGACCGGGTGTACCGGTCTTGTATTATATCTATTGGGGGTCATGAGACCTGAGCAGATCTGTTATTGCTTAGCATGGTTGACTTCGATGTGATTTTGGGCATGGATTGGCTATCTCCATGCCATGCGGTTCTTGACTATCACGCCAAGACCGTGACCTTAGCTATGCCTGGATTGCCGAGGATTGAGTGGAGAGGTTCGGTGGAGTATGTTCCTAGCATGGTGATTTCCTTTCTGAAGGCTCCGCGTATGATTGGGAAGGGGTGTGAGTCTTATCTGGACTTTGTGAGGGATGTTAGTAATGAGACTCCTTCCATTGATTCTGTTCCTATGGCCCGTAAATTCCCGGATGTTTTCCCAGCAGACCTGCCAGGCAGGCCACCTGACAGGGACATTGATTTTGGTATTGACTTATTGCCAGATACCCATCCTGTCTCTATTCCCCCTTATCGCATGGCCCCAGCAGAGTTGAAGGAATTGAAGGAACAACTTCAGGAACTCCCAGATAAGGGGTTCATTCGGCCTAGTGTGTCGCCTTGGGGTGCACCGGTGTTGTTCGTAAAGAAGAAGGATGGATCCATGCGTATGTGCATTGACATAGGCAGCTGAACAAGGTTACGGTGAAGAACCGATATTCTTTGCCCCGTATTGATGACTTGTTTGATCAGCTTCAGGGATATAGGGTGTTCTCCAAGATCGACTTGAGGTCTGGGTACCATCAGCTGAAGATTCATGATTCTGATATTCCGAAGACTGCTTTTAGGACCAAATATGGCCATTATGAGTTTCTGGTTATGTCCTTTGGGCTGACCAATTCCCCAGCCGCGTTCATGCATTTGATGAACAACGTGTTTCAGCCTTACCTTGATTCATTCGTTGTTGTGTTCATTGATGACATCCTGGTGTACTCTCGTAGCCAGGAGGAGTACGCTCAACATTTGAGGGTTGTGTTTCAGAGATTGAGGGAGAAGAAGCTTCATGCAAAGTTCTCCAAATGTGAGTTTTGGCTTGGTTTGGTAGCTTTCTTGGGTCATGTGGTATCTAGTGAGGGTATTCAGGTGGACCCGGAGAAGATAGAGGCGGTGCAGAGTTTGCCCAGACCGTCCTCAGTTTCCTGGGTTTGGCGGGTTATTATCATCGCTTTGTGGAGGGATTTTCTTCTATTGCTTCACCTTTGACCAGATTGAACAATAAGGGTGCTCCATTTAGATGGTCCGATGAGTGCGAGGAGAGCTTTCAGAAGCTTAAGTCAGCATTGACTACATCTCCGGTATTGGTATTGCCTACGGGTTCGGGTTCTTACACAGTCTATTGTGATGCTTCTAGAGTTGGGTTGGGAGCAGTTTTGATGCAGGACGGTAGGGTGATTGCCTACGCGTCTAGACAGTTGAAGGTGCACGAGAATATTTATCCAGTGCATGATCTTGAGTTACCTTCCATCGTTCATGCCTTAAAGATTTGGCGGCATTACTTGTATGGGGTACAATGTGAGATTTTCACTGATCATCGTAGCTTGCAGTATCTGCTCAGGTAGAAGGACTTGAATTTGCGTCAGAGGAGATGGTTAGAGCTTCTTAAGGACTATGACTTAACTATTTTGTATCACCCGGGGAAGGCCAATGTAGTGGTCGATGCCTTGAGTCGCAGAGCCAAGAGTTTGGGGAGCCTAACTTACCTTTCAGCAGCAGAGCGACCGTTAGCACTTGATGTTCAGGCTTTAGCGGGACAGTTGGTGAGATTGGATTTGTCAGACCCTCCGCGGGTGGTAGCTAGCATGGCTTCTCGGTCTTCTTTATTTGATCAGATTAAGGAACGACACTATTATGACCGCCACTTGTTAGTTCTTCAGGATAAAGTTCGTCGGGGTGATGCCCGGGATGTGACTATTGGTGATGACGGAGTTATGAGGATGCAGGGCCGTATTTTCATGCCCAATGTGGATGGTATTCAAGATTTGATATTAGCAGAGGCTCACAGTTCACGGTATTCTATTCATTCGGGTGCCGCGAAGATGTACCAGGATCTGAGACAACAATATTGGTGGAGGCGGATGAAGAGAGATATTGTTGAGTATGTAGCACGGTGTCTCAACTGCCAGCAGTTCAAGTATGAGCACCAGAGACCAGGTGGATTACTTCATATGTTAGATATTCCGGAGTGGAAGTGGGAACGGATTACCATGGACTTTGTAGTTGGGCTTCCACGAACTTCGAAGGGTTTTGATGCTACTTGAGTCATTGTAGATAGATTGACCAAGTCCACGCACTTCATTCCTGTCAGCACTTCTTATACTTCAGAGCGGTTAGCTGGTATTTACGTTAAGGAGATTTTCCGATTGCATGGAGTTCTGGTTTCTATTATTTCTGACAGAGGTACTCAGTTCACATCTCAGTTTTGGAGGGCCGTGCAGAGGGGCATGGGTACTGATGTAGAGTTGAGCACTGCATTTCACCCGCGGACCGACGGGCAGTCAGAACGAACTATTCAAATTTTGGAGGACATGTTACGGGCTTGTGTGATTGGTTTTGGTGGTTCATGGATCAGTTCCTGCCACTAGTGGAGTTTGCATATAATAACAACTACCAGTCCAGTATTCAGATGTCCCCGTATGAGGCTTTATATGGTAGGAGGTGTAGATCTCCGGTTGGTTGGTTCGAGCCTGGTGAGGCTAAGTTATTGGGCACAAATTTGATTCAGGATGCGTTGGAGAAGGTGAAGTTGATTCAGGAGCGACTTCGCATGGCGCAGTCTAGACAGAAGAGTTATGCGGACCGGAAGGTTCGGGATGTGTCTTTTATGGAAGGGGATAAGGTACTGCTGAAGGTGTCACCTATGAAGGGTGTTATGAGGTTCGGAAAGAGAGGAAAGCTAAGTCCACGATTTATTGGCCCTTTTGAGGTGCTTTAGAAGGTTGGAGAGGTGGCTTATAGACTTGCCTTGCCACCCAGTCTATCGAGTGTTCATCCGGTATTTCATGTGTCGATGCTCAAAAAATATGTTGGTGACCCGTCTCATGTGTTAGACTTCAGCACAGTTTAGCTCGAGGATGATATGTCTTATGAGGTGGAGCCAGTGACTATTTTGGCTCGCGAGGTCAGAAAGTTGAGGTCAAAGGAGTTCAGTGAAGGTATAGTGGAGAGGTCAGCCAGTGGAGGAGGCTACTTGGGAGACCGAGCGGGAGATGCGGAGCAAATATCCTCACTTGTTTGAGACTCCAAGTATGTTTCTAGACCCGTTCGAGGACGAACATTTGCTTAAGAGGGGGAGAATGTAACGACCCGGTCCATCATTACGTAGAACCTGCATTATAATTGCTGTTATTGACTTGTCATAGGTTGGTTTTTCTGTTATTGATGTGTTAGAGTCGATAGGCTTGAAATTGAGTGGTTGTAATGAGAGTTCAATCATGTAGCCTTTAAAGATAGCCTTATAATGGGAAAAGTTAACTGAGAGTTGACTTATTGGGAAACGACCTCGGAATACGGATTTTATGGCTCGGATAGCCTCGTTAGGTGATTTGGGACTTAGGAGTGTGTTCGGAATATTTTTGTGACGTCCGATGTAGAATTAGGCTTGAATTGGTGAAAGTTAGTTTTTGGCGATTTCCGGTTGGCAGTGAAAAATAGGCTATCGGGGTTGGAATGGAATTCCGACAGTTGGAACAGGTTCGTAATGTCATTTTGGATATGTCTGCAAAATTTCAGGTCAATCGGAGTTGTTTTGGGTAGTTTCGGCATCGTTGGTGGAATTTAGAAAATTCAAAGTTCATAGGCTTGAATTCGATGTGTTTTTGGGGTTTTGATGTTGTGTTTGATGTTTCAAAGGCTCTACTAATTTTGAATGACCATATATGATACGTTGGTATGTTTGGTTGGGGTCCCGAGGGGCTCGGGAAGGTTTCAGGTTGTTAACGGGGAGTTTGGAATGGTTTTGATATTGCTGTTACTAGTGTTTTCGCACCTGCGGGGTGGGGAGCCACAGGTGCAGTTCCGCAGGAGCGGACATGGCACCGCAAGTGCGGAAGTTGGCTGAGTGAGAAGAGTCCGCAGGTGCGAGTTAATTGCCGCACCTGCGAGGCCGTAGGTGCGGGAGGTCGATCGCAGGTGCGGAAGTTGAGGTCCTTGGGATTTTCCGCAGGTGCGCACCTGGGATCCGCAGGTGCGAGTAAGTGGTCGCAGGTGCGGAACCACTGGGCAGAAAGTATAAAAGCGTGCCCTCGCAAATTTTAGCCATTTTTTTTCAATATTTCATCCGGGTTTGAAGCTTTTGAAGGGTTTTGAAGTGGGGATTCGATAGTTCTTCATTAAGGTAAAGTTTTTGGACTCTAAACTCGTTTATATGTGATTAAAGGTCGGATTTATGGTGGAAAATTAGGGAAAATCAGTGCAAATTGGGTAATTAGGACTTGGGATTAAGAGACTTTAAAATGAGGATTTGAGGGGTCATTTTGACTCCGAATTCAGAGTTCTTGGTATGTATAGACTCGTGGGAAGTCGAGGTTTCTTGTATTATAAATTTTATTGAGTTCTGAGACGTGGGCCCGGGGATCGGGTTTGACCAATTTCGGGATTTTTGAGTATTTTTGATACATTTCGATGGGGATTAGTTCCTTCGCATATTATAATGATATACATCTGATTGTTGGCAGATTTGGAGCACTCGGAGGCCGAGTTTAGAGGCAAGGGCACTGCGGAGTAGTATATTAGCCGGTTTTGAGGTAAGTAATGCTTCCAAATTTGGAGCTGAGGGTTCGAAACCCCAAACTATCTGATATTTGATGTTAATTAAGGTGACGTACTTGCCAAGTGACGGGCATGCGGGCGTACACCGAATGTTTGTAGCCTGGCTCATCCCATGGCACTGTCTAATGGTTATCTCAGGTTGATATTTGTACTGTGAAGGTGGCATTTACCTTGAACGCGATAGAATTCATGCTAAGTATAAATGTTAAGGCTTCACGCCAATATGTTCAGACTGGAACAGTCGACTATTGCTGTCTCTATTTATGATTGTTGTTTTCATGTACCTAGTCCTGTTATAGTATATGTTTCATGCCTCAGTCTCGTAAGTTGCTAGTTTATTCTATATTATCATTGGTTGGACTGATTTTCATATGTTATAGCATTGTGAGTAAGACTGGAAGGTACTGACTGAGTGGGGCTTGAAGACTGGTTTTGAGACAGTTATGAGGTCGGACTGCACACCACAACGACCATGGAATCATGACTTCGTTGGCTTGATATAGCGCTTGGGCTTATAGGAGCCCCTCCGGAGTCTTTACACCCCCAGTGAGCGTACATATATTGAGGGATGGATCTTTCATGGGCATGGATCTTGTTCGAAGATGATGTTATGTGAGGGATGGATCTTCCCTGGACATGGATCTTGTCCGAGTCTTATATTCCGGAGATGGATCTTCTCCGTGGGGCTGGATCGACCTTTTTTCTCAGTACTAGGTGACTGTGTCACTCGTGTTTATGTAATATCTGGGATGGACGTTCCCTGGGCCAGAAGGCCGTATTCTAGTACTGAGTGGACCACCTTATTAGAGTTTGATTACTGAGTATACATCATTCTTGATTCTTTATAAATTTATGCTAGTATGCAGGGCTACAGACACAAATTGATGCATCTTGTTTATTTTCTGATATATTACTGTCATGTCCAAGGTATATGTTGTTGTTCGAATTATCGGAGGTTTAGTCCGTCACTACCTCTCAGCCCGTAGTTTGGTCTCGTTACTACTGAGTTGGTGTACTCACGTTAACCCCTACACCTTCTGTGCAGATCCAGGTACATCGGGATTCAGCTCTGGTCAGTGAGTAGCAGCAGTGTTCATCAGAGTTGACGAGGTAGCAGCTGGCGACCGTGATCTCGTCTTCTCTTCCTTTTCTACCTGTCGTATTTATTTTCAGAATATGTTGGTCATTTCTTTTTGGTTGTATTAAGTACTAGCAGCTCATGACTGTGTGAGACTGGATCCGGGGTTTGTAGGATTTGGGTTTTGATTTTCATAGAATTGTTTCCAAATTTTGATTTATTTTTATTATTATTATTATTATCCACAGACTTGTTACGAAGGATATTTTATTGGTAATTGCATTTAGCTTAGATAAAATGAGTGGCTTGCCTGGTTCCACGACAGGCGCCATCACGACTCCGGAATTGGGTCGTGACATTTATTAACTAACCAAATCAGTCCCTAATTAACTCTTTACTTAACCTATTAACCTAAACATAGATCAACAACTCAGGTTTGAACAAAACAAAATTTCAGAAAATCAGTCATAGAACTCTAAGAAACTAACAATTTATGATCAATTATGATTAGGTGACTACTATTTAGGATAATCCTAATTAAGTCATACCAAAATGATTAAGCAGCTTTTAAAGCATAATATACTTAAGCATTCCTGAAACCCTAAGTAATTAACAAGTTGAACTCAAATTGTGATCATTCAACAACTCTTGAAACCAACTAACGTGCATGGATCATTAAACAAATAATAGAAAATAGGAAAGAAAAAGGAAAAAATCAGTAACATCTAGGGGGGAAAACATTAAACTCTAACTAATCATGCTTACTAACGAAACCAACGCGATATAGTGACTATTTGAATGAATCAAACAAAGCAGCCTAGAACAATACACCAATTATAAAAAATCCTAATTATTAATCAACGGGATCCAAATAATCGAAGCATGAAATACATTCAAGGTTTTGACCCAATCAAACCTAAATTAGACAAGGAAAACAGTAAAAGAGAAGAAAAAAAAGTAAATATTAAAGAAAAATCTCGACCAAACAGTATGAAACAGTGATAACCATGTGTTCATGAATTTAATTTAAAAGAAGCAAGAATAGATAACAAAGGAGTGTGGAGATACCCGTTTGAGGGATTTTGGCCAGAAAAATTGAAGTTGCCAGAACTTGGCCGGATTCCGGCAGGGTTTGGAAATGGTCCAAACCCACATGAACAATAGCTCTCATCAAGAGCTATTGACTCATGTAGGTTTGAGTCATTAGTTGTCTTCAAATCGGTCGGATATAGGGTTTTAGGTTTTCAGATTCTTAGATCTGAAATTGGAGGTTTTCGGGTGATTTTTTAAAGAAACAAATGGTAGGATGTGGTTGAGGATGAAGAGGAGATTGTCTGGTAAAAATTTGGGGTCATTTGGTTGAGCTCCACCGCCGGAGGCAATTTCCGGCCGGCGGAGCAAGGCGGAGGAACGGTGGGGGACGACGGAGGCCGGCGGGGTGAGAGGGAGAAGAGAGAGACAGATGGGGAAGGGGTATTAGCCTTTAGGTGAAATGTGGGGGGAGGAGTGTTTGGACATATTTATATTAAAAGGCAAGGGAATTCCCAGCCGTTTGATCAAAATAGATCAACGGTTGGGATGGGTTCATTAAATTAAACGGGGTCGTTTGGTGTAATGGGGCTAGGCAGGCCGGGTAAAGGGATTGGGCTGGGTATTTTTGGTGGGTAGAGGTGCTTTGGGCCTGGATAAATCAGCCCAGGTCTATTTTTAATTCATTTTTAAAATGTAAATTCAATTAATTAATTAAATCAAAACTAAAAAACGTAATAATTAGTCCTAAACTAGTTTTTATCCAATTAATTAATTAAGAGTCATATTATTTTAATTACTCCTAATCATTCAAGGACAAATTTCACAATTTTGCTAAAAGAAATAATTAAATTAATAATTTAAACACTAACCTACTTTATGTCAAATATTATATCTATTTAGATAATAATTAAGGTTATGCGCCTAATTATGCCGCTTTAGATCATTTATACATTTAAAAGACGAATTATGGCTACATAATGTAAAATTAATTCACAAATAGCACTAAAATTCAACGAAAATTCATAAAACTAATTAATTTATTGAGTTTTTGTAGGATTATATGGTAGGTAAAAATCACGTGCTCACAACTGCCTCTCTTTGCTCGTAAACACGAAGCGTTTTCGGGAAAAGACAAAGTGAGCAGTCATGAACGACTTTACCCATTCATATACTCCATTGTGAAGCGTTTTTGAAAAGTTTGACCGAACCCTGCTTCAAAGGTTGCCTACATATCCTTGGCTATAAAGGAATCAGGTCAGCATAGTTCTGGAAGTTTTGGTAGCTGAGACTACCTAGTAACTGTGGTTTCACTGCGGTTGCTGCTGTTACTGCTGCTAATCTCCTTATTACACCAAAGTAACAAAATGAAAGACTAACTAAACCTATCAGCTGCTAGTTACAAGATTCCTATCTAAGACTTGGTCTTGAGTCTTGATCTTTTGTTGACTCTGACCTGGATCTTGATGTTTGTTAGCCGCAAGTGCTGGTTTCGTCTTATCGTTCCTTAGATCAAGGCAAGATATACTGAACGGATGACTTCAATCTCGTCCTGAATAGTCCATATCTTCCCCGTTTCTGTACTTTGGATTCAATCTTTTTTTTTTCTCTTTTTGTTTTATTATTCTGGATCGAAACTTTTTCTTTTGGTCGTCTCGAGTCTAATGTCCTAAAGATGTGTTTTGTACAAAAATATAAAAAAACAAATGAACGAAATTTTCTGCCCCATTTTTCACTAGGAAAATTTCGTGAGTTATTGTAAGAAAATCTACACTACTTTATTATTGAAAGCGATGTAAAGCCGGGAACAGTGCACCCGGAGTTATTGTAGACTAGGGAGGGGATACTATATGTCTAAAAGTAAGATCAACTAGGGTTTGGAGACCATGTGTTGCAAAAATAAAATCAACTAGGGATTGTATACCCTATGTTGGAAAAGAAATCATCAACTATGGATTGTATACCCTATGTCGGCATCAATTAGGGAGTGTATACCCTACGTTGGAAAAAACATCAACTAGGGAGCGTATACCCTACGTTGGAAAAGAAATCATCAACTAGGGATTGTATACCCTATGTTGGAAAAGTCATCAACTAGGGATTGTATATCCTACGTTGAAAAAAATATCAACTAAGGAGTGTATACCTTATGTTGGCATCAACTAAAGAGTGTATACCTTATGTCGGAAAACTCATCAACTAAGGAGTGTATACCTTATGTTGGCATCAACTAGGAACCCTACGTTGGCATCAACTAGGGAGTGTATATCCTACGTTGGAAAAGAAATCATAAACTAGGGATTGTATACTTTATGTTGGAAAAGAAATCATCAACTAGGGATTGTATACCCTATGTTGGCATCAACGAGGGAGTGTATAACCTACGTTGGAAAAAATCGTGAACTAGGGAGTGTATACCCTACGTTGGAAAAGGTGCAGCTAGGGTTTGGAAACTCTATACCACTTCAGGTTTGGGTTATTTTCAACATTATTTTCTTCTTTTCTTTTCTTTTCATTTTATTTTGAGTAAATGCGGGAATAATTTTGGAGAAAACTTCCTTTTTGGAGTTGTTGTTGCAGAGCTGCTTCTAGTTCTTGCGCCTTTTCTTTTGGTTACACTTGCATTTGCAAGGTTACTTTGAGTTACACATGTTTCTTTCAAACAAAGAACAATTTGTTAGTTTGAAACGGTGGTTGGTTTTGCGGCCTTGATTTTCAACAGCTTGATCTCAGTTCTTGTGACGAAGATCTCGACCACTTGCTTGCTTGCTGGGGATTGGGTTTCACCTCTAATCCCGGGGATCCTGGCTTTCCAAATTTTAACGTGGCGCTCGGTCATGTGGGACCCAACATTTGACTTTCCTTTGCCTCTGTAGGCCTTTCACTTGCTTTTCTTTTGGATTTCCCGAATATCGGGAAATTTTGGCCCCCTTAAATTCTGCTGCAACGGTTAGTCGCGTGGGACTTATCCTTTTCCAACTTTATTTCGCCTTCATCGGCCTTTCATTTCTGATTTTCCCCCATCTTTAACTTTAAAGCACTTGGAGCACTTCGGATTTTCAAACTTCGTCGAGAGGGTTAGCCACGTGGGACTTAACCTTCCACTTCAATTACCTTTATAGGCATTTCAATTTGATTTTCTCCTTTCAAGAGTTTTGCGTTTAAAGCATCGGCTATTGCGGCCAGTCGGGATGAATCGATGCCCCTGATGAGGCTCGGTGCCCTTTGCATGTTGGCTCGCGTCAAACGAGAACCCTGTAAATCAGTTTTGCCATCCTTTATTTTCTCAATCTTAGAAACAAAGTCAAGACTGAAAGGGATTGAAAGAGAATAACAAAGAAACGGAGACAATGAGTTTTGAAAAGAAATATCCCTTTCGGGAAAAGAGAAGAAGGACTTATTTGGAGTGTACGTGGCCTTCAATAAACATGACATGCGTCTTGGACTGGATGCCTGATCTATATAAACCATCTGACTCTCAGAAATTCGTCACGACTTTTAATTTGCGGTTGAGAAGCCTTGCCCCAGACCATGTCGATATCAATGACCAATCATCGTCTTTTCGATTAGTAGTGCCCTTTTCGGGTTTTCACCGTCTAATCTCTCTCATTTCTCTTCTCACCATCGTCCTATCGTGATCTTTGCGAGTTTTTACTAACAAGACTCTCTCATTTCTCTTCTCGCCATCGCCCTGTAGTGCTCTTTGCGAGTTTTCACTAACAAGACTCTCATTTTTAGTTTCTCTACTCACCGTATCCTTATGGTGCCCTGTGTGGGTTTTCACTAATAAGACTCTCTCGTTTTAATTTCTCTCATTGCTTGTATCAAGTCCAAATAGCTGTATCCTCCCATTCTGTCTTTTCTTCGCTGATCGATCGGAAGGACTTGAACAGGATTTCGGGTAAAAGGAATTTGTATCGAATTACAACTTTGGAACTTTTCAGGCGAATCATTGCCGAATTTTAACACTTTCCCCAGCTTAAACTCTTGGGGAAATGTGGATTTTTATTTTGGTGTGACTGAACCCCCAGGAGAGGCTGCCTACGTATCCTTTCGGAATCAAGTCAAACGTAGTTCAGGGAGTTTTGTTTTTTTTTTTTTCTTTTTATCAACACTTCAAGTTCCAAAGAGGGTAATCAAGGAATAGTAACCAGCTCAAAGGGTTTAAAAAAGTGGTAGTGTTTGGGATAGCGTGAATGACAGCCTTCATCATTTCGATCATGAGTATCATCACGAAAAGGTCAAATATAATACCTTTTGACTGCATCTGCATTGACAGCCGTTTCGGGGTCATTTCCTTCGATGTCCCCCAAGTACAATGCTCCTTTTGGTAGCAATTTTCTTATGATGTATGGACCTTTCCAATTCGAGGCGAATTTTCCTTTCACTTCTTCATGGTGTGAGAGGATACGTCTTAGGACAAGTTGCCCTACTTCGAAGTTCCTGGGCTGTACCTTCTTGTTATAGGCGCGGGCCATTCTTTGTTGGTACAACTGCCCGTGGCAAACTGGGGCCATTCTTTTCTCATCAATCAGAGTTAACTGTTCTAACCTGGTTTTAACCCATTCATCATCCTCAATTTCAGCTTCGACAATGATCTGAAGGGAGGGAATTTCGACTTCCGCAGGGATCACGGCTTCAGTCCCATAAACCAATAGACAAGGCGTAGCCCCAACTGACGTCCGCACAGTCATGCGATATCCCAATAATGCAAAAGGCAACTTCTCATGCCACTGTCAAGAACTTTGGATCATTTTTCTGAGGATTTTCTTGATATTCTTATTGGTTGCTTCAACGGAATCATTGGATTTGGGCCGATAAGGGGTGGAATTACGGTGTGTGATTTGAAAATATTCACATACCTCCCTCATCAAGTGGTTGTTCAAATTTGCAGCGTTATCAGTAATGATAGTTTTTGGAATAGCGAAATGACAGATAATGTTTGAATGCACGAGGTCCACCACTGCTTTCTTAGTGACGTCTTTGAAAGTAACTGCTTCAACCCACTTTGTGAAATAATCGATGGAAACCAAAATAAATCTGTATCTATTTGAAGCTTTTGGCTCGATTGGCCCAATGACATCTATTCCCCAGGCAACAAAGGGCCAAGGTGCCGACATGGGATGCAATTCTGAGGGTGGTGCATGAATCATGTCACCATGTATTTGACATTGATGGTATTTTTGGACAAAACTGAAACAATCCTTTTCCATGGTCATCCAGTAATATCTCGCTCGCAGAATTTTCTTTGCGAGGACGTACCCATTCATGTGAGGGCTGCATACTCCTGAATGTACTTCGTTCATAATCTTTTCAGCTTCTTTTGCATCCACGCACCTTAGAAAATTCAGATTTGTAGTCCTTTTGTACAACACTTCTCCGCTTAAGAAGAAACTGTTGGCGAGTCTTCTGATGGTTCTCTTTTGATCCCCATTTTCCTGTTCCGGGTATTCTTTTGTTTTCAAGAATATTTTGATATCATGATACCATGGTCGGACATCGGGCTCTATTTTGACAGTGTTACAATAACCATGTCTTTCTTTGATTTGAATTTCCAACGGGTCAAGTTGGACATTGCCCGGATATGGCAGCATTGCAGCTAGGGGGCCAATGCATCGGCTAACTCGTTGTGGCATCAAGGAATATATCTGAACTCGATGACTTTGAATTGTTTGCTAAGATCTTCCACATGTTGTCTTTATGGAAGGAGCTTAACATCTCGAGTTTCCCGCTCTCGCTGAGCTTGCTTGATGATCAAATCAGAATCTCCCATGATCAATAACTCTTCCACATCCATGTCAATGGCCATGTTCATGCCCATTATACAAGCTTCATATTCGGCAGTATTGTTTGTACAGAAGAACCGGAGGCGGGCCGTGGCTGGATAGTGTTGTCCCGTGGGCAAAATCAAGATTGCCTCAATCCCAACACCTTTTGCATTGACTGCTCCATCAAAGAACATTTTCCAAGTGTTAGTGTCTTCTGAGATTACTTCGACTGTATTGACTTCCTCATCTGGGAAATAAGTACTTAAAGGTTGGTATTCATCATCAACTGGGTTCTCATCCAAGTGATCGGCCAAGGCTTGAGCTTTCATGGCTGTACGGGTGACATAGACAATGTCGAACTCCGTGAGCAGGATTTGCCATTTTGCTAACCTTCCTGTGGGCATTGGCTTTTGGAATATGTATTTTAGAGGATCCAACCTGGTTATGAGATATGTGGTATAAGCCAACAAATAATGTTTGAGCTTTCGAGAAACCCAAGTTAAGGCGCAACAAGTTCTCTCCAGCAGAGTGTATTTGGCTTCATAGCCAGTGAATTTCTTGCTCAGATAGTAGATGGCTTGCTCTTTCTTCCCGGTAACATCATGTTGCCCGAGGACACAACCAAAAGAATTTTCCAAGACCGTTAGGTACAGGAACAGAGGTCTTCCTGGTTCAGGCGGGACCAACACTGGAGAATTTGATAGATATTCCTTGATTTTATCAAAGGCTTCCTGACATTCATCTGTCCATTTGATTGCCGCATCTTTCTTTAAAAGCTTGAATATTGGCTCACAGGTGGTTGTGAACTGTAAAATAAACGGGTTGATGTAGTTCAACCTTACTAACAAGCTCATGACCTCTTTCTTAGTATTTGGAGGTGGCAGATCTCGAATGGATTTTATCTTCGTCGGATCTAACTCAATACCCCTGCGGCTGACTATAAAACCCAAGAGTTTCCCTGACGGAACACCAAATGCACATTTAGCAGGGTTCAATTTCAAGTCATATTTGCGTAGCCGTTCAAAGAATTTTCTCAAGTCTCGAACATGGACCTCCTGTGTTCTGGATTTAATAATGACATCATCAACGTACACCTCAATTTCTTGGTGCATCATGTCATGGAAAATGGCAGCCATGGCTCTCATATAGGTTGCCCTGGCGTTTTTCAAACCGAACGACATTAACCCTGTAACAATAAGTTCCCCATGGTGTAGTGAAATCTGTCTTTTCTGCATCTTCCTCATCCATTAGGACTTGGTGATAACCGGCATAACAATCCACAAACGACTGTACCTTATGTTTGGCACAATTGTCGACAAGGATATGGATGTTTGGTAGCAGGAAATTGTCTTTGGGCTTTGTTCAAATCCCTGTAATCAACACATACTCGGACCTTTCCGTCCTTTTTTGGTACTGGGACTATGTTGGCTAGCCATGTGGTATATCTGACTACTCGGATTACACCAGCTTTTAATTGTTTGGTGACTTCTTCTTTAATTTTGTCACTAATATCTGTTTTGAATTTTCTTTGCTTTTGTTGGACGGGCGGGCAATCGGGATGAGTTGGAAACTTGTGTACCACTAAATCAATACTTAGTCCGGGCATATCATCATAGGACCAAGCGAACACATCTTTGAATTCAAATAGAAGTTGAATCAATGCGTCCATAGTTTTCTCATCCGTGTGAATGCTTATCATGGTTTTTCGGATCTCTTCTGGATTACCCAAATTAACCGGCTCAGTTTCGTTTAGGTTTGGCTTAGGCTTATTCTCAAATTTTTCCAATTCTCTATTTATTTCCCTAAAAGCCTCTTCTTCATCATATTCTGGTTCTTGATTCATTATTTAGAGATTAGACAGCGTGTTAAGATCAGGGCATGAAGTCCGCAATCATGTCATGTTATTTAAGGCCGCATTATTAGGACTGAAAAATAAGAAAAATAACAAAATCAGAAGGTAGACGATAAAATTTTGATTTCATTGAATTGAATTTGAAGATAACAGGGGTTTTTCGTCGGAATCTAAAGACAATAAAATTAAAAACACTCGAATTACACCCTGAAATAACTCGAAGTATAGAAAGGACAGCAAAACATGAACTACCAAGATTCCCATCTGATTGGGAAGGGAGTAACTTTCCAGTTCTGCAGTTTGGCATTTGAACCTATGTATTGCACCTCAGTGGTGCTTGAGCCTTCTCCTGGCTGAACCATGTGAGTCTCATAGAACATTTGTCTCATAGCCTCACAAATCTCTTCAATTTCTTCGACCGTAAAGGCCTCCTCTTCTTCTTCAATGTACTGTAGTTTGATGAAGGACTTAGTGATGCGTGGGAATGGCTGAGGCAGGTCCCACCCATCGTTCTTTCGTGCGTTGGCCCATTTCACATCGACTTCTGTAGCCTGGAAACCTATGCCGAAGAATTTTTTGTTGGCAGGAAGGGAGATGGGTTCAGTAATTCCCTGTAGGTATACCCCAAGCCCCTTCCCGGGTTTGAAAACGTGTCTGATCATGTCGGTAGCGACCACGATTGTTGCATTAGATAAACAAGGTTGTGGGCACAGAGCACGTTCCTCGTGCTGATCAGCAGGCACAATCTCAAAGGCTTGGTACACAATATGTTCGCTTCCCTCTCTGGCCTCGGGGCAGGGGATGAAGGGGTCCTTGTATATTGATTGTTCATCCTCTCCATGGACCACTATCTCCTGATTCTCATGTTCAAAATTGACTATTTGGTGGAGAGTAGATGACACTGCCCCAGCAGTGTGAATCCAAGGTCTCCCTAGCAGGAAGTTATAAGAAGTGTCCATATCCAAGATTTGGAAGGTAACCATGAAATCCACAGGACCAATCGTCATGACTATGTTGATTTCCCCAATGGTGTCCCTTTTGATACCGTCAAAGGCGCGGACACAAATGTTATTTGGCCTGATTCTCTCAATGCCGATTCCCATCCCTTGTAGTGTTGACAGAGGGCAAATATCTACCCCGGATCCTCCGTCGAGCATGACTCTCTTTACGTAGTATCCCTCACTTTTAACTGTCAAGTGCAAGGCTTTGTTGTGAGAAGCTCCCTCGGGAGGTAGATCGTCCTGGCTGAAAGAAATTTTGTTCACTTCGAAGAAGCACTAAGTCATTCTCTCTAACTGCTCGACTGAGGTCTCAGCTGGTACATACGCTTCATTCAGCGTCTTCAGGAGTATTTTTTGATGCTCGTTTGAGCCAGTCAACAGAGACAAAAGCGAAACCTGATCAGGGGTTTTCCTGAGTTATTCAATTGTAGGATATTTAGGCATTTTCATTTTCTTGAAGAACTCCTCGACTTCTTCAACAGTGATAGGTTTTTTGAGAGGAAAGCGTTTATGCTTAGCTTTGTTCAACTCCTCTGGGTTATGATACTTCCCAGTGGGTTTTGCTTTGTTGACTTCCCCTCTCACCTCTTTCCCTTTATATGTTACTAATGTTTGATCATAATTACAAGGGACAGTAGTTTTATTTTTGATCAGAATTTGCGGTCGAAGGGTGATAATCAAAGGTTCATTCAGCTTTGGTGGGATGGCCGGACTTTTCACCACATATGTCCCTTTCGGCACATACATTCTTTGCGGTTTTGATTTCAATTCTAATCTTCTGGGAGGTATCCAAGCGAGTTGTCTTATTCGCGGAGCTCTTGGGACATAAAGGATAGCTTCTTTAGCTGGTGTCGTCTCTTTCTTTTCTTCCTGGGCCTTTTCTTTATCCTGACCGGGGGGCTTTGTTTTCTTTTCTTCTTTGGCCTTCTCTTTATCCTGACCGGGGGACTTTGTTTTCTTTTCTTCCTTTCTCGGTTTTGCCACTGTTTTTGCTTTCTTTTCTGTATCCACAATGGCAATGATGGCTTTCAGTGCCGGGTCAAATTCTTTGTCTTCACAAATCATCCCAATGACTGGCCCGTTGTTGTGGGCTAGCAATGGATTGTTTGTGACATTGGGGACCTCCTCGTCCCTTAGCACCATTTTTTTCTATTCAATCAGATTTTCTACTGCTCTCTTGAGAGTCCAGAAGTCTTCAGTATCGTGCCCCTCCGCTCCCGAGTGATAGGCACAACTGGTTCCTCGTCTGTATGACGCCGGTACTGGATTTTGCCGAGTTGGAGGTACGAGCTGCAGAAGTCCCATCTGAATCAGCTTTGGCAATAGGCTTGAGTATGACTCACTGATAGGAGTGAAATTATGTCTCCTTAGTGGTTCACGAGGGTAGGTATTGTATGGATAGTTGTTCTAAGGAGGGCGTGGATTATATGGAGCTGGGGGAGGATGGTTATTTCTGGGTGGTGGAGTTCTGTTTTGGTTGTACTACTGTGGCCGGGGCTGCGGCTGAGCGTTCATCACTGCATAAGGGAGGGGAGACATGGCAAATGCTGCTTCCTGATGAGGATAATAGTGTTGTGAAGGGGAAATGGGCCTGGATATTCCCGAGGTCGTTGAGAATTCCTAGGGACCAAAGCCATCATGGCTCCCTCATATTTCTTCTTTCTGTTTGCCAGGCCTCCCGAGCCGCTTTGAATGGCTTGGGAGGTGGCTCTCAAAGCAGATTGACTTAAAATACGGCATGTCTTCAAGCCTTTTTCTACCATCCCGCCGATTTTAATGGCCTTCGCGAATGGCTTGCCCATGGCAGACATCATATTCTGGAAATAATCGGACTCTTGGGCCTGCAGGAAGATACTAATCATTTCAATTTCCTCCATGGGAGGTTTTACTCGGGATGCCTATTCCCGCCATTTAATTGCATATTCCCGGAAGCTCTCGTAAGCTTTCTTTTTTAGATTAGATAGAGAATTTCTGTCTGGGGCTATATCCACATTGTACTGAAATTTCCTTACGAAGTATCGAGCCAAATCATCCCATACATGCCAATGGGAGATATCCTGATCAATGTACCACTCTGAGGCGATACCCGTAAGTCTTTCCCCGAAATAAGCCATCAATAGCTCTTCTTTGCCTCCTGCTCCTCTCAGTTGGTTGCAGTATCTCTTTAAGTGAGAGATCGGGTCTCTATGCCCGTCGTATTTTTCTAACTTTGGAGTTTTGAAACCCACAGGTAGATGCACGTGAGGGAACATGCATAAATCAGCGCATGACACGCTCTTTTGGCCGCTTAGGCCCTGGATATTTTTCAAACTTTGCTCGATGCTCTTCATCTTTCGGGTTATTTCATCCTGTTCAATATTTTTCAAGATCTTTTCTGGCTCCACAGGAGATTCAAATTGTGGGTACTGCGGGTAAAAATTCGGAGTGACCCGGGCAGCATCCAACTGGAATGGAGGAGCTTGGAAAGTAAAATTTGCTGGCTCAAAACTCTGTCGCGCCAGTGTTGGTTGTGCCACACTGGTAGCTGGTGGCGCAGTAAATACCACAGAGGGTAATCCAGAAGATGGTGCCTGGGGGCAAACCTCAGAAGGCATTCCGGTATAATTTGAGGCCATGGTTGGGAACCCAAATGGAACAAATGGGTTTGGCATTGAAATTGGCACGTTGGTGGTCCCTTCGGTTCTGGGAATCAGTTCAGGAAAACTGGGGATGGAGTTAGGTGGCCCCCTCCCGTTGGACCAAGCGTCCTACATCTCTAGCATACGACATTTCAGTCTTCTGTTTTCTTCGGCGACTGCCGATTCTGCTTGAGGGATAACCGAAGTGGGGCTATCCTCTGGTTCAACAATAGATAGGTGACTTTCAGATGTCATTGCGATACTTCCTTTGGATCTGGTGAAATAAGGATGTGTCGCCAGAATACCACCGCAAACCAACCACCTTAAAAGTAGTAACCTTTTGAGAGTAAACAACAAATTGGTTAGTGGGAGATATTAACACATAGGGAATCACACGTTGGGATGCGATGCGCCTAAGTAGTTAAACGTTTTTCTAAAATGTTTGCAACAACTGTGTGTTTCATCCCGACTTTAATATTCTCTCTCGTTTCTTTCTTTTTATTTGTTCTTTTATTCTTTTCTTTGAGGGCTAAGATCGAATCCTATGTCAATTGCCTACGTATCATGACGCTGCATGAATCGGATTATTACGTAGTTCACGGAACAGGTAAATGTAAACAAAGAGCAATTTTCATTTCACTATTAAAGATAGTTCTTTTCATTACAAGTGATTTTTGGAAACATTAATAAACATGAAAGAAAATTACAGACTCTAGACATAAAACAAAACAACTTAACATTTTTTTTTAAGCAATAAAAGTACAGACTCAAAAAACTAAACATAAATGATAAAGGAGAGCCTCTGGTTGTCTTCTCGGGGCCTGTGGTGCATTGGCGGGTCTCTGTGCCGGTCTGTGTGAAATATCCCACTGAAGTCGATCCAATTCGTCATTACTTGGTGGACGAAAGTCATCATGGTGGCAAAGAACATGGAAGTGGTCATACTCTCGCACTCGTGGCATTTCCGCACCAAGTAGTAGGCTATTTCTTGGATTCTATTCCGTATGATCCCCTTCTCTTGAAGTAAGCGCCCTATTTGATGTGCTCGGGCCTCTAATACCTGGGCATTTGCATTGTTCTACTCTTGTAATTCTTGCACCGTTCCCTCCAACTGGCCAATCTTTTCCTAATAATGCTTCCTTTCCGTTCTGAAATCTTTGGTCTGTTGGACCATTTCGTTCACCATGGAGAATAGTTTTTCTTTCAAGAGGGAAATTTCTTTGCCATATTTTTGCCTTAATTGACGAACTTGTTCTTCCGTTCCTTTTTCTAACTTCCTTTGGGCCTCTAACAGGTCTTTTTCAGCTTTGTTCAAATCGAAGGTATATTCATGAACCTTCAACCTCAGATTGTTAATGATTTTTTCATCTCTTTCACTACTTACAGGCGTCTCGAGGGCTATTTTCAGACTCCGGACTTGGGCACGAAGTGCCTCATTCTCTCGGGTCATTTGTCATTTTTCACCCTCGAACTACCTGTGCCTGCAACTGATTATCAAACTCCATATTTCTTAATTTCTCTTTCAAAGCATGGATAGTGGCTTGATATTCTCTTTCCTTTTTTCCCCAAGCTAGCCTTTCTTGAATTTTATCATCAAAAACTTGCACATGAGGCTTCTTGGAAGGCCTTTCCAGCTCGGGTTCTGATTCTTCAACAATGCAACTTTTTTTCTCAAACCATGCCGCATATCCCGGATCCACTTCCCCTCTAGCAAGATCGGGCACCTGGGTATCTTCTTTCAAGTATCGACACCCATTCCAACTTTGTTGAATTAAGGCCTCAGGTAAGGGGGCCTCGGGGTGTAGCTCAATGACTTGGATGCTCAAATCCTCCTCTTTGGGTATCACTTGATAACAACACAATTGTCTCAGAATTCTTTGGGGTGCATATGGTTGGATACTTCTGAGACCCATCAACAGTAGATGATTCCTGGCAGCGGACCTAAGTATGATTTCTCCGAGTGAGAGCCATCCCAAAGTTCATTCTATTTGGTTTGCTCGTAAACACCTTAGATGATCAACCCAAGCCTCGACTCCATCTGGAAAAGGGTAATCCTTCACTCTTTCCTCATAACCTTCGATGAAGTTGGCTTTATCGGTACCATAGCTCATGAACTTTGGATGGTGACGAAGATGTTCAATCAACCACATCTGGAGAATGATATCGCAACCTTCAAAAAATATTTTTCCCGACTTGCATTCAGTCAAAGCCCGGAAAATGTCGGACCATATGAGTGGAATCAGAGTATGATCTTTCTTTTCAGTCAAGACCTGGGCGATTTTGGCCACCCGAACGTCAATAGTCCCTTCGGCATTAGGAAAGACCATAACACCCAGAAATGCTACGATGAAGGCAACCTGGCGATGGATTCTCCAAGTATCCTTATCCTGTTTGTTCGTCAAGCCTTTTACATGTATTTCAAATCCGTCTGAGAAGCCGTATCTGGAACATAGGAAATAGAATGAACAACACCCATTGAATACTCCGTCTAATCTGAGTTGCCGGCTAACGAAAAGGACCTCAAAGAACTGGCGCACCGACATAGGTCTTGGAAAGATGATTTGTTGATTCCTTAAGTCCCAATCAAAACCCGCATATCCGGCGACCTCTTCTAAGGTTGGAGTGAGCTCAAAATCTGAGAAGCGGAACATGTTGTGGACCGGATCCCAAAAGGTTACCAAAGCTTTAATCAAGTCGTTTCGGGGTTTGACTTTCATAAGATCAACGAGAGATCCCAAATGTTCGCTGACCCATGCTTTTCCATCTTTATCTGAATCATGCCACCACATATGGAGTTGTATGGGAGCCTCTTCTACGGTGTTCAGCTGCGGAGTTTGGATTGTGTTCATTTTGCACCTGTGAGTGTTGGTTGATTTCCCAATGCACACGCAAGTGTACGTGGTCGACAAGTAATATAGGA